>WBNP01002068.1:9856-122064 GCA_013401095.1 Passerina amoena
AGTAATGTCTCTTGTACAGTTGTGTAGCATGAATTTTTTTAAAACATCTAAAAGTTTTTAGTGAGACAGATGCATCAATAAAGTGAGCCTGTTTTAATATAACTTCTGTTGAATTCATGAAAATGGATCAATAAGTGTTTCATTTATTTTCATGATATGCCATACGAGCAGGGCTTTGTTAATACATTGTCTTGGTTGGCAAAAACCACATTCAGTAATATTGAATAATTTCATTGATAAACTACTATTTTCAAAACTCTGGGGAAAGGTCATACAAGTTTACCTTTGTTTTCTAAATCCCTTGCAAAAATAAATCTATACTGGAAGCAATTATTTTTTAAACAAAAAGTCCTTCTTAAAACAGAGTTAGGAAAAAAGGTCTAGGATTTATTTTCACATCTGCTAAACGGTTTCATACCTTGAAGAATATTTTAACTCTTCCAATACCTTATAATCCTGCTGATATTTTTCAGAATTTCTTTGTATTTATCTGATCTGTAAAAGTGGCAGAACATCAGAAATTAATAAATATTTTTGCTGTCAAGGACAATCTATTGTTCTTCACCATGCAGACTGTAACCATAGTAATTCATACACTCCAAAGCCCCCTGCTTAAACAAGGAAAGCAAACAATAATAATCCTGAGATAGTGATTGATCAGGAGTTCTAAAATAAGTGATAGCAACATGAAGAAAAACACATTCTGCATCTGCTTACCTTAAAAAATGATCTGAATTAAATGTTTAACAACACAAGCCCCTTCAAAATACCTTGGAGGTTAGTTTTCAGCCATTGTGCTAGACAGCTATAACTGGATCCTTGTCTATTGTAAAACTTTACTAGACAAGCCCAGTTAGGTTATAGGTCCATAAAAAAAACCACCTAACGCAGTGGGGGGAATAAGGATGGCACCATTATTGGAAATATATTCTCAAGGAATTATTGGAAGTATGTTCTCAATTAGTATATTGCTATTATTAATTCAGTAATTAATTATTTTGAGGTAATATATGATTATCCTAAATTTACAGTACAGAAACTGACAATGAATTGATACTAAAAATGTACTTAGTGTCCTTCAGTTCAAGTTACTTCCATTTCCTGAAGCCCAGTAATGCAATACCTGGCATGTGAATGATCAGCAATATTCATAGTCGGGGACAAGAAACTTTGACTAATATCTGAATTGCCTCATGGAGAGCCTCTGCCTATTTCCTGATTTGGATTTCAAATTTGAAATTAGAAGGTCAGACCTGAAATGTCATCAAAGTGCCCTTTTTTGTGAGAGGTTGAGCTATTGACACTATGAAAGCTCTAAGTGTATCATGACTTTGAGAAAAAAGAATTAAACGCCATTCAGTTTCTTCAAATAAAATTAAACCGATTTTATTAAACACAACTCAATGCTGACAGAATTTCATATTCATTAATATTGGATAAATGGCTTTTAAGGATGTTCAGAGACACAATTTCTAAATATATTATTTTGAAAATTAGAGTTCTGTTACACCAAGCAGAGGTGATATGAAATAAGCATGTTCATCTACACAATAAATTAGACAACTATTTGAGCTATGTAATAGAAGCAGTTTAAGATATGTTTTCCAGATATGTTTATTCTTTACTTAACTCTGTCTTTAATCCAAAATAAGATTAATCTAGGTTATTATTAGTCGTTCAGGTATCTTGTGTTCACGATTTTCTCCAGCATCCTTCTGCACATGAATTCTCCATTCATGAATATGGGAAGACTCATTTTTCTATATTGTTGTGCCTTGAACAAAGTGTGCCTGCCTGGAGTCTGGTGGCTGACTGAGAATGGCTATCTAGACTTCTAGGTCACCAGAGCATGATAACCTTGACATTAAACACACAAACCCGGGATGATATGGGATCTGTCCATATAAGTCATCAATGTGTCTAAATCAATTGAGGGTCACCATATTTTCAAACAAAAGTATCTTGTGAGGCTGAGAGAGCTGGAGGGTTCTACAATAAAGTATCTTCCTTCAGCTCCTTTGTAAGACATTGGGATTTACATTCAAAATTTTGAACACTAGAAATTTCTCATGATTATGACGAATTATCTAATACTCTTAAACAAACCCCCAGACTGTGGCATTTTAAAATGGGAAATGAGAACTGGCTGAGAGGGTGGAACAGCAAGACTGTAAAGTCCAATTTTAAAGGGAGTTGTTGTTCATTACCATGCTGTGGAGCATGCTGAAGAGACCAAGAAAAGTTTCAGGTGCTCATCTCTCCAAGGAAGGCTTAAAGATTGGAACTAAGCAGGGTTGTTAATGTAAAAATAGAGTGAGAGTTTTCCTACAACTTATCTGTAACTGCTATCCAGAGGTAACTTCTCCCTACAGGGGCAGTGTTGCCGTGAGGCAACAATGCAAACAGCTACCCCTCCTTCAAGGACAACCTTCCCTCTCCAAAATTCCCTATATTTAGCTTATATCACAGCAATGACGTGTGAAGCAGGGATGAGATTTATCACTTTACTATTATAAGATGCTAAAATTATAGTACTGCAAATTGCAAATTCCATTAGTTCTACATGGGGGTTGATAACACCAGAATTTATAATATACAATATTAAATAATATGAAATGTGTGACAACTCTGTCACTATACATGTACTACAACATCAAAACATTATTCAATTGTCTAGCACCCACACTGGTAGTTAGCACTTCAAATGGGATATCTTTTGCTTCATTATCAAAAGTGTTCATTAATTTTTCCAGTTAGGCACAATTTCCACATCAGTTTTCCCAGCAAATATAACTATATACTTTGTGTTTATTTGATGTAAAGAAAATAAAGATGTACATCCCAAAAGACATTCATTCTAAAACGTCCTACCTGTATAATTATTTCTGATGTTTATTGGCAGGAGAAGAGATTTTTAAATTATAAAATAAAGTCCAGATGATAGACTTAGCTTGACAATTTGTAAAGCTACATTACTTAAAATATAAAAATATGAAATACCGAAATGCTGGTTTGACAAGAGCTAAACCAAACTAAGAGACTAAGACAGAAATGACAAAAAGAACTCACATTGGAGAAGTTCATGGAGAACTTCTTCCATGGGAGTGACCTCACACTGGAGAAGGGAAGAGTGTGAGCAGTGTGTGCACTGAGGGGGAGAACAGCAGAGACAACGTGGGATGAGCAGACCACAGCTCCCTGTTCCCCTGAGCTGCTCTAGGGAGAAGAGTCAGAGAATTCAGGAGTAAAGCCCAGGAGGAAAAGAGAGATGGGGGAAGGTGTTTTTAAGATTTAGTTTTATTTCTCATTATCCTACTCTAATTTAATTTGTAATAAATTCTATTAATTTCCTTAAGCTTTGTCTGCTTTGCCCATGATGGTAATTGCTGAGTGATCTCCCTCTGTCCTTATCTCAACCCACAAGCCTTTCACAGAATCACAGAATCACAGAAATTCTAGGTTGGAAGAGACCTTTAAGATCATCGAGTCCAACCCATGTTCTAACACCTCAACTAGATCACGGCACTAAGTGCCACATCCAGTCTTTTTTTAAACTCTTCGAGAGATGGTGACTCCACGACCTCCCTGGGTAGATGATTCCAGTATTTGACCACTCTTTCTGTAAAATACTTCCTCCTTATTTCTAGCTTGCATCTCCCCTGGCACAGCTTGAGACTGTGTCCTCTTGTTCTGTCAGTTGTTGCCCGGAGAAAGAGACCGACCCCCAGCTCACCACAGCCACCCTTCAGGAAGTTGAAGAGAGTGATAAAGTCACCCCTGAGTCTCCTTTTCTCCAGGCTGAACAACCCCAGCTCCCTCAGTCGTTCTTCATATGGCTTCATTAGTTTTTCTCCCCCCTGTCCAGCTGACAAGGGGAGTGACAGAGCAGATTTAGTGGGCACCTGGCAAACAAGGTAAACCCACCACACTCTCAGAGTGGGCACCACTGAGAGATTCTTTCATTAGAGTTTCCAGTTATATTTTATTTAAATTTGGATTGACAGAGCAAACAGTAAAACATATATTTACAATTAAATTACCCATAAACCCCCTACTATACACTCTTAAAAAAATGAACCAACCAAAAACCCCAAACTGTACATTTAAAACACCTAATTTTCGAATATAAGGTACTGTCTGTAAAATGCACAACTCTAACAAACACATTACATACATTATTCTTTTCAGAAAACCCTCCTTTAGAAACAGGTTCATGAAGTCATCAGAATCCAAATCTGTTCCATCCCACTGAGCGCGCTCATCACACACTGGGAGGAAATAGTGTTGGTTGGGCTTGGCTGCATGCTGTGCAATGCAGAGGCAGAAGTGCCCTCAGGTGTGTTTAGAACACCTGGAAACACTTTAGAGACAGGTCAGTGAGAAACCTCTACTGTGGCATCTGGGGCTTGCCCTATTGCACTATTTAGATCAGTCAGTAAAATGGCCTGAATTTATTTCGGACAGATTCTCTAGAGCTTCATTTTAACTTTCTGACATCAGTTTTTCCTTTTCTACTTTGAAAAAACATTTAATGTTGTCCACAGTCAGCAAAGTTTTAAAACTTTTCTTTATTTCTGTGGTAAGCAGAAATGAGCTGTTCTGCCTAGAATAATGTCTATCAAATTCAAAATTTGCTGCAAAGTATGTTATTTCCAGCACACCTATTTTGTTCCTTGATGAGCTACAAACATGTTTCTTAATTCAGGCAGAAAGGAAGTGAGGAGGTAAAAGCATAAAAAATAAAATAAGAAACGAGTCATTGAAATGCTGAAAAGTTTGGTTCAGGAACATGACTTTAAAGACATAAGATCCTCTGGAGTGACATTTCAGGTGGTGGAGATAGATCATTCCTGACAGATCTGGAGCAGAGGTATTACTGCTGTAAGCATACCATCCTTCCTAATTGTTAGAAAGTCATCCTACTGCCTGCCTTAAAGAACAGAAATATACTCTCAGTATTTCTCAATATTTCTAATAATAGATATATTCTCTAACTGAAAGTCTGAAATCTTAGCTAGCTTTGACACCCAAATACACCAGTCATTCCCTGGATTTCAGTATGGCCTCAAAGCAGGGCTACTGAGTAGAGAAAGGCAATTTGGAATTCTAGGTTCAGCCTTTGAGTAGGATTAAAACTTTCCCATACCAAACTACTTGCCTGTACTAAATGTCTTCATAGACAGACTGACTGGTCTACTGATATTCTGTGGCTTTTCTGCCTCAGTTATCACCCAGAGTTGAAATGTGTTCCTAGATCTTGGAAAATCAAGACTGAAAGTACTAATTGCCAGGAACTGATCAGACCAAATTAATTTGCACTTCTGAAAATATGTCCATTAATTTTTCTTGATATTATTAACTTGTTGTCTTTGTTGGAAAAGAAAAATTGAACCTTGACATCAAAGTAGAGCAAGTAGGACTGTAGTAAGATTGAGAGATAAAAAATAAATTTTCATTTTGTCTATATAAATGGAGAGTAGTGGATAGTTTCTGGATTTGCTCCTAATGATTGTTAGCCATACTTAGGATTTACTAGGTTTACCTAGTTATGATTTAGGAATCTTTCTAATAAACAGAGAACCTAATAAAGACAACAGAATACTGTTTTAAAACATCATATTCTAATGTCAAGAAAACTAATCTAAGGTGGGGTTTTTTTCACTAAAATTTGATACAACTGAGAATACTGTATGAGCAACTCAGTGAATCAGATACTTCAGAAGAAAAAGCCATCACAAGCACAACTGGTTTTGATCTCTCAGAAGAGGGTTCTTTGAGGGTCAGATTTTCTCAGCTCTCATGTAGAAACAGTTCCTATCATTAACAACCTAGGCAATGCAAGCAACAGAGCAGTGGGAATGGACACTTGAAAGGAGCAATCCTTTTCAAACCTTCCTACCCATGCAAACAGTATGCAGTCTGACCCTAGCTGCTTTTTGAAAGGATTCCCATTTATCATGGGAAAGAGATAGCTCAAAATACTTGACAGAGAAAAAATTAAGCACATCTAAGGAAGAAAAAGAAGAGATCAAGCTCTTTATCAAACCCTGCATTGGAGAATAATTAGCTTTGTTTCAATCCTTCAGTAATATATTTAGAAAGTTATCAGCTTCTTTATAGCACCTCAATAATTATTAAAAATATGACTAGCAGAAAGTTAATGCATATGCAGCTAGAAGAAGGCAGAGATAACTTCAGGACGTCTCTGATTATGATTTTAGGAGAAAAAGTATTCTAATTGTCCAGCAGAGTAGTAGATGGTTTGCAATGCTCTTGAATAGCAGAGGAAGTGAATATTTAAATGGTTTGCATATATTATGCATATATACAAGTGTGGAATACAGCCTATCTATAAAAGACCAGAATGAGCCTATATTTTCCTTTTCTGTACATTATGTTGTTAGAGGTGGGATCTACTGTTTTGTTTTGGCAAACAGGCAGATGTTCTCCATACTAGGAGGGTGAGAATGAGTTTATGCAATCATCTCAGTAGGACATTTCAGAGCTATTGATCATATTCTATTCCAGACTGTCTTTCTGAAGCCTATAATGCAACTGCGGCTTTTTTTTGCATTAACGTGCTCTCATTTTTTCAGGATTTTCACATGATATTCCATATGCATCATTTTATTCCTTCCTATCCCATTTCTGAAGTCTGCCAAGGTCCTTCAACACCAGCATTCAACCAAGCACCTGGCAGCTCGCTACTGACTTTGATGGCTGCATAGGCTGTTCATCAGCATTATTATTCAAGTTTACCATAAAGCTCTCAGTTCTTCCAGTTCTAAGATTCATCCTTATGTCAGCTGCTATGGAAATTTCTCCATTCAAAATACCTTTGTGCATGACTGACAAGCTGCTAGAAAGCTGAAATATTTGCATCTGTTCACCAACATATACTTTTTGAGGCCTAAGTGTCTCAATCTACCTTTACCTTAATCTGTTGTGCTAATCAAAGTTTTTTGAGATTTTTTTCTGGGAGCAATTTTATGAGACTAAAAGCAATTATTTTAGATAGTTTTCTTGGTATGAAGAAGATAGTTATTTTACTTAGTTCAGATTGAAGTTGAGAAATAGTGGCCTAGAATATGGCTCATGCTTCTGGGCTCGGTCAGAATTCTGAAAATTCTTCTTTCTCAACAGAGTTCTGTGTTTGCATGAAAACAGAACTATTTCCTGTATTGGCCCTAAGTTGGACTTAGGAGGTTGTGGAAAAGAAAAGTATCCAAGTAATCAAGAAAGGCATTGATTCAAAGATTTTTGCTCCTGCTGCTCATCCCACAGACTGTGTTTTAGCTCAGAAGTTTGAAGGGCAGCCATGGGGATGTAAGTCACCCTAACCATGCAACTGGAGAAAGATTTTACCTCTCTGACCTCTCCCCCTCCTACATATTAGTTAGGAAAGGTCTGGTTGGTTACACATGCTCTCTGAAGGTGCAGTCATCCCCTAAAGGAAAGAAGGAGACAGATTTCAAATATCATCTCTTCTGGCTCTTCAAATTGTGTCATTTCAGAAAGAGGCTATGAGACACAGGTGGGGTTTATTTTGTTTAAAAGAAATCCACAATGTGCTAACTGGTGTGCTGGAATGAGACTCCCTACCTCTTGCAATATATTGGATAATGCCAGAAACAGAGCATTCTGATATTGATGAAGCTTCCAGTTATGCAAGGGTGGCATTTTTTAAAAGGTGCATGCAACTCTGAGACTAATGGTGCTGTTAGAGCTGTTTGAAAGTGAGTGAAAACTTTTTTTTTTTTCCTGGAAAATAATACCTCACTTGAAACTATGCTGTCACTGCAATGATTTCACTTCCTTTCCCTCTACTTCCCAAGTCAGAAGACTCAACATCTGCAAAATGTAATCCACATAATATATCTTATCAAATAAAATATTTTATTAGCTGAAATACCTCACTGAATATATCTGAGGTGATGATGTGGGGCAGTGGATGTTACTGAAATTTTAATACTTATTGGTATTTAAAAGTTAATTTTTACAATAGATAAAAGTTTATTGTGCATGATGGAATAGAGTAATGTCTTGTATGCTAGCTGTGTGGTCTTCTAAAGCCACTGTAAATATAGAAAAATTCTTGTTTTCAATTTGAAAATATTAAAGAAATTACATTTAAAAATCACAATTCTTTTTTAATTTTCCCCATTTTGTCTTTGAACAAGCTATGTAGGCAAGAAAAAAGAGGTCTTGTTCTTGTTTCAGAAACCTGAAAATGTCTATGACTTGTAGCTGGCAGATTTGGCTGCTGATTTTTTAAAATGAAAATTGAGCCTGGGTACAACAGAATGATCTGTATGCAGAGTATGGAGTTAACCACTGCTATTCACCACCAATAACACAGATGGATCTGACAATTTAAGTTGTGAAACATATGGCTTTAGTAAGGAGGAAATGACAGCTGAGCTAAGTATCTTTGACAGAGTAACTCTAGAAAAAGAATATAAAGTTAGTTGCTTTGAAAATTGCCTTGCTTTCTTCAAAGCCTACACTCCTCACTTCACCCTCTGTCACCTTAATATCCGTGAGTTCTGTTTCATGTAAGAAGTTTTTCGTGTCTTTGTACCTTTCAAAAGTATATGAGCTACATAGCCAGGAGCAACTGCCAGAATAAGCATTACTGAGCACAAAACATGCTATTTCTTTCAAGTCTAAGAAACCAATTGCTTTTTATTACATTAAAAACTGACCATGGATTATATATTTTCTTCCATTACACTTGGCCTTTCTTTCAGAACTATTACTAGTGTATAATTTCATTAAATTCCAACTTGTCTCCATAATAAAAAAACTTTCAAATTCTTCTGATTAAAAGAAAATGTAGAAGGCTCTGTAGGACTTATTTATTTCACCAGTCACTGAGGCTATAGTTCTGAGGTAACATTTCTGACACATAAGTACAGAACTTTTAGAATTCCTAGTAACTTTTGTTAGTCCTGTCAGTCTGAAAATTAGGAAGAGATGCCGCAAAATTATCTTTGTTCTTTTTTTGCAATAATCTTATACAAATTATTTTCATTTGGGTTAATTGATGTGGAGAAAATACTTTAGTTTTTTGTGTTTCCACAGAGACTAAGTTCTGTTTCAGTTTTAGACTCAGACAGTCATGGGTCACACTGTCGTTTATGCAGTAGTAACATTACTTGGGTTGCAAACTGTGAGAACAGGAAAGAGCTCCTGATTGGATATCAGGTTTATATGAGGCTTTAAAATTGCATCATGATTCTGGAATATGAAAGCACTAAGACTTCAGTTTTTTTTCCCAGAATGCTCCCTAATGCTCCCTAAAGGACTTCTGAGAAAGTTCAGTTACACAAACATCTGGTTCTATTTTCACACTCCCTCTTGCAGAAGTTACTTGTACAAATCTTGCACTTCTAGCCTGTCATATGTTCTTCAGGCATATGAGGTTTTCTGCTTTAATGTGACAAGTAAAAATGCCTCCTTACTCTAGGCAATATTGCAAAATTCAACAACTCAGCAGAATTATTTTTGTCTAATCCTGTACATATAAGGATTTCAAATACAGCTATACTAAATATGGTAGGTATTAGGAATATTACTATAACCTTATTACAAATGAGGGATGACTAGCAATTTATTTTTTCTTGGATCACATTTTTACAGTCGTTTGGGTAGGATATAGAGATGTATGTCAGCAACCTTTTTTGAAGAAGAGACATTTATTTTTAAGATCCACAAAAAGCTTGTACCCAAGCCATAGAAGTTTGAGCCTCAGCCAGCTATTAATTTGGTGGAACTATTCTTCTAAAAAGTCATTATAGCTTTTCCCTGGCATCCTTAGATAAAGGGTTGCTCATGGCATTCAGAGAGAATTTTTGGGGTCCCAGAGCTTTAAGTCTTTCAAGACAGGAAACACAGAAAGGCATTTGGAGACATTTCTGTGTCTAATTTAGGAGTGTGAAAGTTCTTGCTTCTGTTTGGTACTAAAATCTGAACAAGAACCTTAACTGAAACATTTCTTTTAAAATTTCCTGCTAGGCATAGAAAATTTGGCTTATCTCAAGGGTGTGGCTACATGCTGTTTGTGTGCCAGCAGTGTAAGAATATTAAAGCTGAGATGGAAAAACTTGTTTGTTTGCATGATCTTTTTTTCACCTTTACTCCAGTTTCTTATTCATGAAGGAACACCAGCATTAAACTTCCCAAGAGCTAAGAGTTCCACACTAATAACTCATGTCCAATTCTGGTCACTGTAACTATAGCATTAGAGGATTTAATGTTAGGAAGGAGAAAAATATTACACCAAAAGTGCTTTCTCTTTCCTTTGCATTCTTAGATTTTGTTTACTCTCAATGGAATTAAAATCATTACCAATTTATTTTTGCTGTCCCTTGTCCTTATGTAGAGATATAATGAAGTGGTGGTTTTTCATATAGCACATTGGACTTTGCCATGTCTTTTGCATTGGCATAAATAAAATGTATTTTCATAAGAATTTAGGACATTATCTGTCATTGCTACAAATAATTTATTTTCAGAAAAAAATTGATGCTGTGTTTCATACCCAATGCGTATCAAATTATATACAATGTATATCATTGTCCTCCTTCTTACAGTGTGTGTATGCCTCAGGGGAAAAGAAATGCAGCAATGGGACTAGAATATGTTCTTCTGAACATCTAGCTCAGTGCAGCATTTTCAATCTTAACTGATTATTATTATTTACTAAGGTCTCTACACACAGAATGTTGGGAGTTTAGATCTTCCAACATATTTTGCATAAATTTTTGAGTACCAAAAGTAGATTTGTTTCAAGAATGACTGAACTTTACTGGCCATTTCCAGAGATTCAAAAGCAAGCTTAAGTTTGGTACACAAATATAAGTCTACTTGCTTAGCTCTTGTGGGAATCACAATGCTTCTTGTTATAGAAAAACATATTGTACACTAAGGAAAAACAATTTTCCCAAATTGTTTGACATATTAAATCAAAAATATATGCACATAGTTGTCTATGTGTACAATTATGTTACACACTTTTTTCACTTAACTTTATCTACTGTATGATTTTAAACATTTATCATAAACCACTAATTATGACTTAAAAGCAGTTTAAAACAACTAATAAAATTTAAAAGTCAAGACTAGAGAAACAGTACAGATAAAACTTATGAAAGCAGAGAAACACAAATGAGTAATAGCTAAATGGAATCAAATGACACCTTACTAGGCATAGAAGATTTAGCACATACAATTCAAACTAAGAGAAGGAAGTGCATCTGGATTATAACAATAAAAAAGGAAGAAAAATTGGAAGTTCAATTATTTGGCAGACAAGAAATATTATTCATAAACTGGTCATTGTATGGGGTCAAACCTATATCATGTAAAACCAGATGCAAATCATAGCTCAAGAGAAATAGTCAAAACTAGGTAGAGAGTTAAGAGCAGTGGTAAAAGCTTGATTTTATTTAGACGTTGCAAAACTGTAAGAGATTCTTGAGTATCCTTAAATAATACCAACTATTCCATGTAAGAATGGGAAACATCTTGGGGCAAAGTATAGCAAGTTTATGTGAGAAGGATAGGAAAAAGCAGCATAGAGGACTGAGTTTCCAGTATTCTCTAGAAAATAGTTGACACTGTGGAAATCAGGCATGGAGACTCTCATCATTTTTTAGCCTTAAACATGCTAAGGTCTTCTGAAACTTATATTTCCCCTAAATCTGTAGCAGATAGAGAGCTGCTCCCAATGTCTTGCTAATGCTGCATCTGTCTGTATAAACACACTGTGCAAGATATATTTTTTATTTGACAATTAGTAAAAGTGAATGTTCCACAAAGGACAAATAATCAGATTCTACAGATCATCTAATACAGTTAATGCCAGAAGAAGAAAATCATAACAGCACAAGACTCTTGAAAGCTTGATTAAATGTTTAGTGACACTATAAAAATGCTTTTATTGATTATTGTAACATTCCTGAACACGTGTCATTTGAGACCTATGATAAGTATTTCATGCATTTGTGAAAATTGGGCTGTAAATCTGAGAAAACAGCTGCCATTAAAACCAAGATGGCTGTATTACAAGCCAGCAAGACGCAAAAGGATTACATTTAGGAGGTTAAATTCAATGTCATTCTTTTTTCAGTAATGAATTGTAAAATCCATTCTGTTGGCTAGAAACCAAAAGTGATTCCTTTGAAATATGTTTCAAGGGGGATGGGGGCAGGATGACAATTAGTTTTGGAAATAAGAATGTTTTTTTCTGATTGCAACTATAAAGATCCATGAAAGCTGTCCTTGACTATTAAATAAAGCCAATAGTGTGTGTTCTTGTCATGGTACCACTTTGTTTCTCAGATACCACCTATTCTGAAAATTTATCTTCTAGCTCTCAGAGACTGTGAATGTGAGGAACAGCTTGGATATTTCCATGAACTCCCTCTATGGTTTGTGAATTTTTCTGGTGGGGGTCACAGAGAGTCAATACTGAGAAATACTTATTTCTGTGTTGGCTAATTAATGGAGCATGCTTTTTAATAGGGGAGGGTAAAGCTGGACTTGTTTGAGTCAAGAAAACGCAAGCTATGGAGGATAACTGTCCATAAATATATCAAAGCAAAACCAATCATGGGGTGTGGGTAAATGTGTGGTAAATGACAAGTATTGACACAAGAAGAAGTGGCTATGAAGTGGTTATAAACAAATTTACTTATAAATTGGAAAATTCCTTGTCAGAGTAACAGGAAGATAACCTAATTGCTTTTAAAATGAGTCACTTCATGAAGGAGTAATATGGGACCAGCAAGGGGGCTATTCTGAATGCCCAGCAGGCTGGTTGAATTATTTCCATGCCCTCACCCCACAGGTCCATTTTTCTAGATTTTTACGGATCTCTGTAGTTTTTGTGCTATGTCCATTTTGAAAGGATATAAAAAGAAAAATGTTAACTACAGTCTGAAATGAAAACATCCCTAAAAGATACAACACTAAATATGTACTTAAAAGTTAAATAGGTATTTAAGCACGTTGTTAAGATGGAACAAATTGTTTTGAATCAATCATATTTCCCTCTTTGGATAAAATTAATTGTTTGTGTGAAACAAGGTCTTCAGTTTATTCATTATCTAACCATTATCTACACTACTATTTCTATCCTACAGTGAAATTATTGTTTTTTCATTATTTTCTCTTTGCTGCTCAATTAATGGGTTGGTTTTTTTCTGCAATAACACGTGATTTTGAAAGGCAAATGACATGCACAGACTTGACTTACTACAGCTACTATCATAACAATACAGTTTTCATTGAACTGCTAAAAGACAAAAACTTTAAGAATCCTAAAAGCAGGAAGAAGAATCCAGGACTGTTCCACTGTGGTCCTATCCTTCACACCAGGCAATCTGTAAAAACTTATATTCCTGGCTTCAGAGATGAGGAATGACTCAGACACAAAAGGACTGAGGTCCTGCCCTCCTGGAAGGTTGTAGCCATCCTGTCAGTAGTGTCCTACCCCACCATTCAGAGCATCAGAGACTTCTGACTGAATCCCAGCTTCATGACTATTCCTCACTGCTGCCTTTGGTTAAAGCTCCAAGAAAGGAGCTGTATTTCCATTTCTCTATCATTTTCTAGAAGTTTAGCATCCTTCTCTCAATTCGGTGATTCTCCTGAATGCTATACCTGGTGTCTGGTTGAAATTTAACATCTATATCCTAGGCAATCTGACATTGGCTCATACAACCCGGTCCCTAGTGTTTTCTTGGTTCTAGTCAGATCAAGATCTATGTTTTGAAGTTCCTTTTCCATTTAGTAAGCTGGTTCCTAATGGGGGGAAAAAAATTGCCAAATATTTGTCAAAGAGGGAAATTGTGTAAGTATTTCAACCAAGGACAAAAAGTAGTATTTGTTCATGAATAGAATTTAAAATGTTAGTAGGAAGCCTTTTAAACACTTTAGCAGTGTAAGCAAATCAGAGAATATATGGAAAATGTCCACAAAGAACTGAGCCAGTCATAACAAGGCATGTCAGGAGCCAGAGAGAACAAGGTCAGATTCTTTTTTTCTTTCATCTGTATTTCAAAAATTATAGTTGTGTCAAATCAATGTTAAGGACGGCACCTAGAAGGCAGATGATTCTGAAAACAAATATGTCATCTTATTGGACTGATAGAAAAGACCAGAATTTTAAATGAGCCTTGAATCTTTGACGTAATATGAAAACATTATATTTTTATAGGATAGACAACAAAATGTAAAATTTTAATAATATCTGGATCTCATTTCAAGCCATAGAAGTGGAGAAAAAAGTCTGGAATCTGATTTAGGTGTATGTGCTTAGCATAAGTAGAGTCATAAAGGCTTGGGACATTATATTCAGGCAGACAGACTGGAGCAGATCAGAATGCAGTGATATATTAAACAGTTGCATTTCTATTGGATTGTAAATGGTATTGGTTGTTTCCCAAATATAATTTTGAAAAAGGCTTATATCAAATTTTCTTTTGTTACAGTCACTAGGGAATTAAAATGTGACAGTAAGTAAGCTCAGGCAGCAATGCTTTTATGAACAAACTAGAATACATTAAAAATGCTGATGTGTACATTACCTCAGGTTGCAGTGTTGACAGAATATAGATTTATCCCAAGGAAAAAAATATTTTCAGACAAGTTTGCTTATATATCTAGCATTCATGTAAATTAATTTACAGCCCATGAAAAATACCAAACTAGAAGAGAGGAATGCTGGAGCCATTTTTTAATTCCAGGTGAGGTATAAAAGAGACAGGAGTTCGGCTTTTTTCAAACTGGTTTACTAACTTATTTTGCTTGTGTGGATGTGCCAGAAAGGAAAAATGGGCAGCGCTAGCTAGGGCATCACAGCTGTTTGTGTTGCAAGTGTGTAAGCTTACACCCCAAACCCCACACAATTTCCATAATCTTCATAGTGTCTTACAAAAATCTCCCTTCTAACTGTTCCTCTAAAGACATAAAACACACTGTCATAAACTGCATGTGAGACTGACTACCAGATAATGGCCAAATTTCTTATGTCTGCAATCTGAAGTAACACTAGTGTAGGAACTCTTTAGCACTCTCTTGTTGGTGGTTGTTCTCCTATTAGTACTCATTTTCTGCTGTGATTGGACGTGATGTCAGGGACTGATAAAGCCTTTATGTAATCTGATTATTTTCTTGTTCTGATCGATGAACTTCCACAGTTTTCCAGACCTGTTCTGTTTCTCAGAGGTAGCATTTTACCTTACAATGACTTACATTAATGAATGTCTTAAAAAAGATAGGAAAGGGATTCAATCAGAAGAGACAGAGTGTTAGGAGAAATGGTTCACAAAACAGACACACAAATTCTATCATCCTTTTCATTCTGGCCCTCCTCCTTCCTTCACCTTTTTTTCCTATTACATGGTAAATCACTAGCAGTGAAGGCAAAGAACAAATGAAAACAAAACGGACAAAAGATGGCCAGTGTGACAAGGAGAAAACCACTGCTGTATGGATATTCTTTGTGATGTGTTCATATATACTGCTTGTTCTCTCTAGGAAGAACAAATTTGCCTCAAATACTGTTTTTTAGATCTTTACTAAAAAATTTAGGGGGGACTTGGGAAGGGATCTTTTTCTAGTATTTCCAAGAATAGATACAGAAAAAAAAAACAGCCTAAGATATTGGACTTACCTTTGTAAACGTGATATTTTTCAGCAAAAAGATATTGATACATTCTATTAATCTCCTTTCTAAAAGGGACTGTAAAAGGGCTGTTGTGTGTTTTTAGGATCCACCCTAATATGTTTGTCTTTGCATAAGCATTTATATTAACTAAGCTTAAATGATCATTTTAAGTATTGTGTTCTTTTTACTTTCATGTGTTGTTTTGCTGGAAAAATGAGTGGTGATGATTAGATGAAATAGTTCTTAAATTTCTGTTTTAATGGTATCTTGGCATAATAGCAATGAAAAAAGTCTCAAAAGCGTAATTCCTATATTGTAGCTTGAGAAGAAAGCCATTTCAAGTGTTGATGAAGAGAGGTACTAAAACTTGCTATAACAATTTTTTTGAAAGCAGTTATTTTGCCTTTATTTTAAAATAGAAATTTGGTACATTACCATAATTATAATCCTAGATATATACTAGTTTTAATAAAAAATAAAAATCTCAAAAATGAAGTAGCACCCATAAGAAGCATCTAAAGCTCTGAGGAGAAAGCTGGAGGGTTGCCAGTATTACAGGCATATGAATATTCAGCAGAAAACTTTAATGCAGCTGTATGGCAAAAATGCCTTAATTTTAGAGCCTCAGAGTAAAAATAAAAATAAAGGGGTGTTTACTTTTTTTTACTATAATTACTACACCACATTTTGCATTTAAGATATACAGGTAACATATAAATTGTGTGGATGAATCAGAGACATTTTAAGAATGTGTCTGAAACAAAAATATTTTCTATATTTTACCGTGACCCTCAAGAGCATTGGTAGAAAGAGCTAGCAGTGGTAATAAGTCATAGTTAAAAGTAATACATTTACCTTTTGGTTTCCATGGGAAGCAATGATAAATAATAAGTTTATAGGTATTAATTATAGGTATCGATTATAAGCATTAATAGAATTAATAGAATAATAAAGTATTTCTAGTTTCTACTTCTATGCTTACATTTACTTAGATTAATGAATACATAGCCTATAAAATTTTCATTTTTTCAGTTCAAAAGAATGAATAGGATAGTCCAAATTAAAAAAGGGAGTAACTTCTGAGGTACCTCTGGTTGAGATGCACACTACACATACATGCTTCTCAGTGAAAAAAGCCACACCTCCCTCCCACCTCAGAAATCAGTCTGTGAAGTACCACTCATGGCTGTTGATTCTGAGAGAGTGGCACCTCACACCAAACAAAAGTATTTCCATTTCAGTTGGATTGTACTCTCCATTCCAGGGACTGTCCTTAGATACAGCAATATTTAGTTTTAAGCTACCAGAGTTAATCAGAGCAGTGTCTGAATTATGGACTAATATAGACTCATCCCACGAAAAGGGTACTTTTGCATCTTTCTCCAACTCCCCTGTTTTTGTAAGAAAATGGGAATATCTGTCTTGCTTTTTGCTTTGTATCTGCAAAGTATGTAAACTGCTCAATCTTCACATTTTGTATTCCATTCCTGTTATTTCTTCATATTTCAAACACTGTGAATACTCAAGCAAGTCATTTGTGCACCTTTAGCTTTGGGAATTCAATTCCTGTCCAGATAAACTCTTTGCTTTATTGAAATTAATCAGCAACTTAATTAATTAATCCATCATCTATTAAAATGCTTATGCCTAGAATGCATATTTTGTGACTCAGATATTTCTTTTTAATGTGCCATGCATTTTTAATGCAAGGAATGAATATAGTCTAGATAAAAGAGATGGAATACAGCATGGCATTAAAATTTGGTTGATATCACTTTGGGAAGTCCATGAAGTTTACTGAGGAGGAGAGTGAGCAAGTATCCTCCAGCCACTTCTGAGACAAATATTTGCCATCACTTCATATTGGTGTCCTCCTGACACATACACAGTGTGGGAAATGATGGCACAGAATTACAGTACTTGAATTGCCTTATGAAGTTAAAAAACAGAAACCAAAGATAAACTTGTGGAAAGTTGCATGAAAAGCAAAATCCCAGAGAAGTACCTGCACTCAAGACATCTGCCTGAGCAGTCAAGAAGCAGCAGACTTCAAGCCTCCCAAAGCAGAGAAGCATATGCTGTCCTCAATCCTCGACTCCTGATCTTTCAGATATATACTCAGTTATATAACCCTATGTCCTTGAAAAAGCAAATATTTCCATTTTGCTACATATTTAAAAAATTAGTTCTGATTAACAATTAAATTAAAGTAATCTTCAGCTCTACAAGGTGTCAAACAATTTATATGTCTTCAGTGATTACAGTCATCACAATAAAAAGGGGAATAGTAGCTTATTCAGGACACTTTTTTAATTAAGACTTGGACCATTGGGAACTTACCTTTTATTAAGTACCGTGAATACCACACTAACCTCATTATACACTGCAGTAAAGTGTAAATGAATAACCTGAGAGTGGGATTCACTTGTCCAGATTTGCTGCTCTTAAGCAAAGTACTCTCATCATTTGTGAGGGCGTTATGGATACCATGTCTCACTTTTGCTTCTAATTCAGCCTTAATTATGCACAAATTCATGTTCTTAAACTCTAATGAAGAAATTACTTTGAGACTTTTTCAGCTCCTGCTGGGAAACTCTTCTATTTCATATCACTAATGAATTACATTCTTAACTCTATTACTGCATTTCTTGAACAATCAGAGTTTCTGGTTCATGAATCACATCATTATTATTTTATTATGATCTTATTTTATTTGATACACTGTAGTTCTGAATTATAAGTGGCCTTTGTTTTCATTCTCTTGCCTGCCAAGAGGAATGCAATGCTTTCTTCCCTGTTGTCACAACTGCAGATCCTTAGAGTAGCATGTGGATGTGTTTACTTTCCCCAGGAAAAAAGTAAAACTAAAAAAGTAGTAATATGTAGGAAAGCTTTAAATACTTTTTGCAAGAAGAAAATAGTTTGCTTCCATATTTATGTGTAGAAGCTCGCAGTATATAGACTGGCACACTGCCATTTAATTTCATAGAACTATGGAAAGCTGAATGTTTTTAATCCTGCTGAGATTCCAGGCTTTTTGCTTCCTGCAACAAATCAAAATTATTAAAAACTATCTGCGCTTGAAGTTTCCATAACTGGAAAGTTGTTTAATATACTCCAAGCCAGAAGGAAACACAGGTAGAAGAGGAAAAGTTATTTAAACTTGATCAGTGGAGATTGATAGAAGCCACATCATAGGGTAGAGTGACTAATGCTAAAACTTAGAGGAAATTATTAGATAACAAAAGTCTGTTTCAGAGGACCATACTGAATAATGCAACAGGACATATCTTTTATCTGAAAAATTATAATAAAACTTGTAGAAAGGTTTAGACCGACAAAGCGATATGACTGATGGAATGTAACACCATTGATTTTAGAATGTTCACCTTATCTGTGATTATAAACATCATATCACACAAAATACTACCTATCAGAAGTATTGCCAAAGCAAACGCACTGAAGTTGTTTGGAACATGGTGAAATTTTCTCCTTTTTGCCTAAGTCCAAGTTACTGGGTTCCTTTGCCTGTTTCATTAATATATCTATTAATTTTAGTGCAGAAATTCATGGTAACTTAAAGTAGTAGAAGACGATTTTACCTTTAGCAAAGTGATTTTACCTTTTTTATCATTGCTGTAATCTCTGTAACATCTGCATGTTTCACACACTGCCCATGGTACTCCTTGTGACTGTTAATATTTCTCATTCTGCTGGGCCTGTGCAGCTGCAGTCAAAAATTTGAGAAGGTGAGGTCACTCTTGGCCTTAATACCATATTATCTAATTCAGGCAGAGTTTTCATAATTTTTATATTTTTTTATAATTTTTTTACAGTTTTTATCTACATGGCCAAATAAGCAAAACCAAAGCTATAGAGAGTAGCAATTATACTGAGTATTTGTGAACTGCAGACTGAATGAGGGAGATTTTTCAGCAGGTACCCCTGCGTCCCCTTCCATGTCTCTCCAGCCATTCCCTTCTGCCCTCCCTGTGCTTTGCTCAGGCTCAGAAGAGTGCTAAGTTCCTACACAGTGCACACATTGCTTCCCACAGTAAAACTGCATTTTATATCTACTTTGGATATGATTTTGCTCATTTGAGAAAGAATAGGCAAGACACAGGGTAACACAGGATCAGACCTTTAATATTTGACATAAAATAGGTGATTCTTGTTCTTGATTAATTATTGCTTCTTATATTTTGCCCTGTTAATTTATCCTGTACAGAGGTAGTTGATGATGCCAAATTGTGGAACATCAAGAAAATGAAATTGTTGATTGTAAAATACATTTCCATAAAAAGACTCAGTTTACCTTCCCTTTGTCTGTTTTCTATTCTTTACCTTATTACAACAATTCAGTAAATTGTAATTTTTTTCTTTTTTAAGCCAGAAGATATGGGATTTCCTAGTTACAGACACCTAAATATATATTTTCTGTTAGAATATTATCACAGATTACCTGTCTTTTTCTGGCCCCTCAATCTAAATATAGGCAAATATAGATCTAGCTCTTCTATAAATTCTGTGTTTCTTCTTAGCATTACCTTATCTTGCAATATGCCCTTGTGCTTTAACTTCATTTCCACACTTCGTTCCAAATCCTATTGATAACTCCTAGAGCAAACATTAAGGCCACAAAGAAAAGAAGGTTAACCCTTCAGTCTCAAAGGTAAAGTGACTTTGTCTGGATTAGTGGAGAAAATGTCAGCAGGGAGGAGGACAGAGTGCACCATTGGTTGAGTGAAGGACATTACATAAGCGTACAAGAAAAATGCTGCATAAATACTGTGCATTTGCTGCTAGCTTGCTAGTGGAACATACAAATTTCCTTTGCATAATAGGCCATAACTTACATCAAAAATCTGTATTTTCAGGTCATAAACAATCTGAAAATTGTTTAATATATTAAAAATATTACCAGTAAAAGAAATATAGATGAACCTAGCATCTAGTATGGTTTGCCTGGAGGACAGAAAACACAAGAGGCAAATTGCTCCTCTTAATAATCCCACGTAACTGCAGACATTGGCAGTAAAATTACAGTCATAGATAGCATCATCAGGGTTGGAAAAGGCCTTTAAGGTCATCCAGTCCAACTTCCACCCCAGCAACACCACCATAACTCAGAAGAAAAGAAATTATATCAGAGCTCTCAATGTTCCAAAGTTTCTGAAGCATCTTCTGCTGCTGGAAGTATGTTTGCCTCTAAAGCCTCGTGGAACTGAACTCCTTGCTCTAAGTTTGCCCATGTAATGAACAAATACTAAATTCTATCTATTCCATTATTTGGATTTTTTAGTCTATCTCCCTCTGTTTTTACACCTCCAACAATTATAAAAGCCTTCTATTTTAACCTATTTTAACTTTTTGGACACCACAGATGGTAGGTTTCTATAGAAAATCTCCTTTAATTTTGAGCTACATACTTTTTTTCTATCTGTATGATGTTTCATTTGGTTATGCTAAAGCACACAATGTTTGCTGGTATTCTGTGACCTAACATACCCATTTTTTATCAATCTCATTCCTTATATCATCTGCCAACTTTGTCAGTACTGATTTTATGGGTGATTTGCCAATAATTATAATATTAAACAAAATGAGACTAAGAATGAATCTTTGTGAGACCCAACTGGAATCAACCCCCTCAGTGGCAATTACTGTTTTGGCTGTTGGTTATTCAGCTTCAATTCAATCAATGCATGCCATGTTGAATTTGTATCATTCTACTTTCTTAATCAAAATGCCATGCAGAAAGAAGACAAATGCCTTAAGGATAATTACTTTTAATCAATTGTCTTATAATCTTTCTTGCAAAAACAAAGAATATAAGATAATCAGTATTGTTATTTTCATATTTTCCATATTTTCATGATTTTTTTTTTGTATTTAAAAAACTCAATGTCATTATCATTAACTACCTTACCTGACTTTAGTTTTATTAGTCAAGTACCACCATATCAGTCCTTCTTTTACTTTGCTGGGTTGATACTTAGGTTGTATAGCTTTGTACAGTAGAAATTGCCATTCAGATCAAATAACTGACTGTTGTCTTTTGCTTTAAAAATAAGCAAAATATTAATATCCTTTGTTCATTTAGCCCCTTACAAAAGATGGACATTAGAAAGATATTTACACTTTAGGGGAAGTCAGTGACAATTTGGAATTACACATCAAATATTCCTGCTGTTTGCTTTGATGCAAGACATGAAGTGGTCTCCTCCTTTCAGCCATAACTCAGAATCTATTGCATGTGGGATGAACAGACTGAGCTACTCAGCTGAATTTTTTTCTCTAGTACAGCCTACTCATATAATGTCACATGCCCTTTCTCTCAGTTTGCCCCAGGTAAACCTGTTTTCTGGCTGTGTTGTTAAACTTTTAGGACTCAAACATTCATTGTTTGATTAGGGTTGTGAAGAAGCATCTGCTAGATATGAACAACCATTATGTGAGTAAGCTCAAAAATACACTGGTATTTGCAACCATTACATTTGTGAGTGCGCTTGCTACTTTTATTAACATACCTATTAATTTTTCTGTCTTTTCTCCTTTTGAATCTTTTTTTTTCTTCATTAAAAGATAACATCCCTAGGCAGAAGTCATGATGCAATGTGATAGGTCATGAGCAAGTACACAGCATGTGTCTCCCTGTTTTCATTATAGTGACCATAATTTGGTTTTAAATTTGCACTAGAGGTGAACATTTTGCACAGTAGAGACAGTCAGGGACTCACTCATAAAACAGTGATGGTTACCAGTTTAAAGAATGAGTGGTACATTACATTGAACATTACATAATGAACACTGCAATAACAAAAACAGTCTTTGGAGTTAAAAATATAGTGAGCAAAGTGGGTATTCTTTAGTGTAACTATGCATCTACCAGAAAATACCAGGGGGAAAAAAAAAAGATTTCTTGGTGAAACCTGAAGATTTTTTTCAAAGATAGTGATGCTATGAAACATTCAGGCTTGTGCTTACTGAATTAAAAAAAAAAAAAAAAGTTGATTCATTAGGTACACTAGTTTCCAATGCCAGTGACTTCCATTTGTCACTAGACATTCCTAAATATACAGAAAATGTGCATATCACTTTTCTAAATCCTACGGGATTTTCAAAATTGTGCATTCAACACCTAATCTACAAAGAGACATTTGAAAAATATATCCCAGATAGAAACCCTTTAAAAGGAGCATCAAGAGAAGTTGGATATAATAGGAGACAGAGAAATCCCTTAACTGTTCACATTTTTGCAGAGAGTATAATTACAGTATATATATTTTAGGCTCCCAATTATTAGATTTCAAAATAACTAAAGTAAGTAAAAGCTCTCTCCTATAAAAGACATTTTGACAAACCACTCACAAGTGAAATACAATGTATTTTTTATTCTTCTAACACTTCTTTCTGTAGTAGACAATAGAATAAACTAAAGAAAGCAAAAGGCAAGTAATGCATTTATATTTTCTGCAAAAAAAATTTTCAGTGAAAATTCCAGCTTGCCGGTTCCCATTCAACATCTGAATACATGTAATAAGGGCAGAAATAAACTCCAAAGGAAGAGGAATGATATTGAAATCAAAATGTACTTCTCACAAGATACTTTCTATCTTGTTTTGAAGCCTGTGAATTAACTGCTTCAGGGTCAGTCCTTAATATATTTCTTTATTGCATTTAGTCTTGGCCCTTCTTGTCCAAATTCCTTTAAAAACTGCAGCTCAGAATTGCCCTCAGAAGGTCAGTCTGTGTCTAATCCAGAGCCAGACTCAGCCCTTGAGGTTTCTGACAGATTTACATCTGAAATGAGTCTAAGTGATCAAGCCCTTTGAACGTCCACTGGGAATATTTTTCTTGGCAAGGAATAAACCCACAGACTATAAAATAGTTCCAGCAATGAAAGAAGAGATAAGAGATACTGATAACTCTCCCCTGATTTAGCCAACTTAGATTTTTATTTAGTTCTCCCTATGCCACATAATATTTGGTTCTCTGTGTTCTCAGTGAAGTTTGTGGTGCTATCCTGCAAGTGGCTTGTTTCACTTCTCAAGGCTCAGCCAAATCTCTAAAATTTGTTCGGCTTTGATCATATGGGCAAAACCTCTCAATTCAAACAATGTGCTCAAGTTCAAGGGTGAAAATGACGTAAATTAATTCCAAGTATTCAAAATTATGTGCTGTCTAAACCAGACATCTAAGCAGATTTTATAGTAGTTAGATTGTAATATGCCTCCACAGATTGATTAATTCTCTCCAAAGATCGACCCTAATACAGGTAACGTTATTTGTCCTCCAAAAGATATTTTATTTTCTGCATTAATTATTGACGAAGCCTAGACAACAAGGTAGGTCAAGGAATAAGATGCCTTTCAAGGAGAAAGTAAGCCCAAATATATTTAGTGGGATTTAAATAACTCTAGCTCCAGTGCTTAACAGCGACAACATTTCTAAAGGATTATGCAGAAGATAAGGCAGGTTAATCACAGCTTTCTGACTCAGGAGTACTGCTGTTTTTAACTATTTTACCAGCCTTGGTATAATGTCCATACTGTGTCACAGCCCAAAGTAGAATTATCTAAAGTAAAACTTTTTTCTGTATTCTCTTCTTTCTGAGACTGAAATCTATATCATTTTCAGGGATCATAAAGTAGTCCGAGCTCATTGTAACTAATCTCATTTTTAGCTTTTACCATTTTTGAATGGATATTTAGTTCTGACTGCACTTAAGCTTTCTTTTAATTTCCAGAGACACTGCAAAGAGAAAACAACAGTCTTTCCAACCTATTTTATGTGCTCTTTTTTTGCTCATTATGCTTCCACCGGGACTCTTTCACCGCAATTTTTCCTATACAGAAAGCTACTATTCACTCTCTGCTTGGTTCCAAGCTATCACCATGGACATTTGTTACTGGGTATATAATTTTATGCTTGAGGCTCCACCTATCAAAATTTGCTGCATCAACATCTTGTCCTCTGATCATAACATAATTATCACTTTCAGAGATAATGAACCTCATCAAGGTCTTCTCATTTTCATTTATGAATAAGTTTGGCTACTGCCAGGAGATAATGAAACTAAAAGGGAAAGAGAGGAGGCATCACTCAGACTGATTGCTGAGAGAGACATTGCTGAGAGAGTGACAGGGTAGCTTTAAAAGAAGATCACTGATATATATTTCCTGCCAAATATTCAACTGAACCCTAAATGGGACCAGGTGTCCTGCTGTAAGATTTACAGGATTTTATGGGTTATTTAAAAATGTGTTAGACATTGTAATTAATGACTAAAAAGTTTTCTGATTTCAGAAAAAATTGATATGGTTATACATTGAAAAATACAGTGATTTTCTACTAAAATTAGTATTTTCAAATATTTAATGACAGGGAACATAATAATCCCTGTTGCAGCTAATAAAATCTAGCAATTCATGCAATTCATTATTCTCTTTTTGCCAATAGTTGGCACCAAGTGTTTGAGAGAAAGATGAAAGGAACGTAGTAGTGAATAATTATTGAAGGAGGTTCTCAAAAATCCATAATCAGCTTATACAATGAGGCAGGTGAGCCATTATTCTTTTCAAATTTTTTCCTGTAACCCAAACCATGTAAATAACATTTTCTGTAATGTGACTAAGAATAACCTTGTTCCTCGATGGTTCATTTTCACATAAACATTCTTGTCATGTAGAATCAAAGACAATATTTAATGCCATAATATGTGTAATCAAAAACATATCTTGTGGTTCCTTTTATTTAATCAATCAACTCTAGAACAAAAAAATTTAGTGGGCTAGTTAGAATAAGTGGGGAAAATTACGAAGACCAGCACTGAGAACTTGATACTTTGTGAAATTAATAGAACAGCTCCTCAACTCTTTTCAGAATACAAACTGAAATTGCTATCCTATTGTTAATATTATATTATCTTAGTAAAAAAAAAATCCTTGATTCACAATAAGCACATTTTTACATGCTTATCTGCTCTGGAGACTTTTTTCACACCACTGTAATTTCAACATCTGGAAACACTAGTTGGCAATTTATATTCCTTATATCCAGGTTATAATATAGAATGTAGAAAAAAGCAATACCAAACAAAACAAAAGCAAAAAAATCCACAAAGGCAAAGGAGAAATGAGCACTCAAGGAAAAGGCAAAAACATGGAAATGTAGAAAGAAGACTCATGTTTATTTAATGAGTGCTCCTGCTGGGGAAGAAAGCCAAAATAACCACTGACATTTTTGTGATTTTGACTTTTTAATTGCTTGTTTATTCCTTTGGGAAGCCTGCTCAGGCATCCGTTAGATTTTTGCTAGCTAAATAAAGTGGTTGTTCATGTACTTCAGATTGCATTTGTAACTACCTTCATTTCTTATTTGTTTTTGAATTCACTTTAAGTTGCATGCTGATTTGAGTCGTAATGCAATGTTGTAAAAAACGAAAGTAATCTTACATTAGAATTTGCATATTCAATTAAACTATAGAGTAACACAGAAGAAAAAATAAATACTGTGTTAACTGAGTGGATATTTTATACAGAAATTTATGTTTAAAAAGAGAAGAACTAAGAAGCTTGAGGGACTGATTCAAGGATTCTGCAATTGGCATAGGTATGGCACAATCCATCCCCTCTCATCGGTCACCCTCTCCTTTCTAGTGTTTAGAGACTGATTTAAGCAGAATTTAACATCCAAATTGTTATTTATCACTAATTTGGAGAACTCTGACTTGGTAATCAAACAAATAATCAATTCCTCTTTGAATCTTACTAAATTTAGCCTAAATAAACTCTTGAAAGTAGAAGTCTAACAGTTTAACTGCATTGTATGTGAAAAGATACAGATAAGATTTCAGGTTTCTGCCTTTGAACTAAATTGAGTGTCTCCATGTTCTCATGTTATGAAACAAGCAGATAACTATGTTCAGTCCATCTGCCTACCATTGATTATATTGTAGATTTTCCTCATATTCTCTCTTACTCATTTCTTTCCTAAAACAAATAATCCTAAACTTTTAAGCCTCTTTTCCCCCTACAGCTTCAGTTTTTTCACCCTTATTGAGCTTCCTTCATTTTGAAGCATCTTTTTAAAAGCACAGTCACCAAAAGCCCAGATGAGAATTCATTATTGACTTGTAGATTTGTTGCCAATTTGATACCCACAACTCTTCATTTATGACAGGCATTTTTGAGGAGAAAGATTTGCATTTCTCTTTCTTATGCACTTTACCTTTTGATAATATCACTTAGCTGTCTGCTTGTCACGTTGCCCATTGTCCCATTTGGTTATAGATTTCTAGAGCTCTTTCTGGTCCTGGTTGGCCTAAGTAATCTTCCTATTTGTTGTCTCAGTCCTCACTTGCTTTCCAGGGACAGCTCTTGTATGAAAGACAGCTATTAATCATTTCTCACAATAAAACATTTATTCTCTCTTGTTCTCTAGGTAGATTTTTATCCATAACAATACTTAGCCTTTCTATTCATGTTTAATTCATTTCTCAGACTTCTCAAGTCTTTGACAAGACAATAAAAGTCTACCTAAACTGTACTCACAAGAATTCACAAAACTACATTCATAGAATTCTAAAAGATTCAACTATGTGTAATTTTTTTTCCCTTGAAAACTGAGCATTCTTGGAAATTTAAGATTAGAAGCCTTATTAATATGTCCACTGCAAGAGAAGACACAGTGTGTTGAAACCATGGGAGAAGGGACATGTGTTGTCAATATTTGAATCACGGGAGAAACTCCTGACAGCTTACACCTTATTGGATATTTGAAAATCTACATCTAAATGAAATTAATCATTTTTTATGTGGCTTCTTTAACATCTGGTATAGCACAAGCTTCAGTCAATGTAATTAGCTAAGATGAAAACTAAGGGATAAAAAGGCAAGCTTGATAGGCTCTGATGATCCTCCGGCTACCACTTCAGGTATCATGTTCATCTATCAAGTAGATGTTTCCAGGTCTTTTTCACTATTTCTTTTTTAGTGTTTACTTTTTAAAATAATGTCATTGGAGTCAATATTCAGATATTTTTCTTAGTTTTCCTTCTAGCTGTAGAAGGGATTTTCTGATGTGGCCCTCAACTAATAAGTAAAATGGGACTTTTTTCGATACTAGTTTTCCCCTGTATTATTATTGCTTATATTCTTCTTTGTTTTAAAAGTTTCTTTCTCTCTAATTTGTATATTACTTGGCTTTGAGTAACTTTGATCAACTTAAATTCTCTTCCATCCATTTACCATTTCCCTTTGCACAACAGCAGGCCTGAAAGGGAATACAGAGGATGAAAAAGATTTGACTGCATTGAATAACAGGAATTGTGACAGGAAGGAAATACTGAAGGAGTTTTTTTTTTCCCTGGCTGACCAGGAAAACCTCTTGTTCAGCTTTTATGGCTATTTAGGATTAAGCTTCTACTGGAAGTATTTTGCCAGAGTGCTAGGGTAGAGTTCTGCAATCTGACTGCTCCTCACACAGACAAATTCCTCATTTCTTGCTGGGATTCCTTTGTTAAAAATTAAAGGTTTTTCTTTGCAACTAAAAACTCTGGATAACTTCTCAGGTAACAGGAAATTCAATGTCAGCTTTTATTTTTTATAGTAAAATACTTTTTTTTTCCTGATTTCCATTGTGGAATTAGTAGAAGTTCCTGAAACTGAGAAAGTGAGATGAAATAATGACTATTTCTATTTTAACAGCCATCTGTAAAGCATGAGACTATCTTTCTCACAAATGAAGCAGATGTTCTGCCTTGCTAGCTTGTAGGTGCTAGTTAAAGTTTACAATATCTTGCAGGAAAGGAATGATGGATTTCAATATACCTTTTACATTTTTTAACATTAATAATATAGTGCATCATTTCCCCAATATATTTCTCTTGCATTGCCAGGGGTTTATTTTAGCATCCAAAGCAGTTACAAAATTTTATCATAGTTTTATTCAGCTTTTTACCTCTGATTCTGATTTGGATACAGTGAAATACATGAATTATGTTCCTGAAACTTAACACGGAGGGGCTTGCAATGAAATATGTAACAGAAACTGGTCATATTTAAAGAATAGCATTCAGCATAGCAGCAAATGAAGGAAATAAAGGGGTCTATTTCTCCTCCTCAGCTGATGCCAAAGAGCCTTGACCAGCCCCAGAGGGACTCAATGAAAGCATGGTTTTAGTAGAAAGCATTTCAACCTCCAGGGGAGAGTAAAAGTCTTGAGAAGATCTTGATAAACGGAAGAAGATAGAAACTCTGGTACAGCTGGCTCCCCAGTACTGGTACCATTTGTGTGAAAGAAGCCATACAACTAGCTTCAAGATATTATGGTTAGAAAAAATTAGAAGAACATCCAGGCACACAGAATTGTATGAGATTCTCATACATGAAGGATAGAGAGGATCCAGTTGCAGAAAACTCTCCAAATAAAATAAATCCTGATTTAAGCAATTTAATAAGAAATCTTCTGAAGTCAGAAAAGATGGTGGAGTTGATTCTTTACTGAGGGCTGAGTAAAACTAGAGAAATTATAATCAAAACCTGGAGATTCAAACATCCCCATTTAACAAGTGATGAATTGAGCAATTGGAGAAATGTGTTTGAATCAACTGCAAGAGTGAAAATTTTTCTTTTTTCCCTTAGGGTGATATTGTGCCAGTCCTTGTAGCCTTCTGACTCAGAAGCAAATAATAGATCCCTCTTACAGAAAACACACTTTTTTAGTTTTGATCACTACTTTTAGCTGCTTTACAGTTCTGCACCTCACAGCCTGAATGATTCTGAACTAGTCAATTTTACTTACAAGCAGAAGATCATCAGAATGTAACTATCATCAGAACCTAAGAAATTAAAAATATCCATATACTCAAATGTGATTCTGCACTGATCGTGCCAAACTTATTTAGAGAGATGGATGAAATTTAAGAATAAAAAATGGTGTTAGCTGTTATTTCTCTGAATACACACATTCTTATTTTATTTTCCACTTGTTACCACTGAAACTAAGTGAAGCAACTTTTTTGCAACAACAAAGATAACAGCTCCACATAGCACCACACACATTAGGGAACCATTAGCAAGAGGATAAAAAGTGAGTAGCAATTGATATAGATTCTAGAGAATTTTATTAGTTTACATTGGGTTTTTTGTTATGGTTTGGCAAGCATTGGGTAGTATTGTATATTGTAATATTAGTACATATTATCTTGAAATTTATAGCATGTGGAATGTCCTACCTTGATCCAATCTATCAATTACATTAGTGTAAATAGTAATAGAGGATGGGTGAGGGTTATAACCATTTCCCTCATTATTCACTAGCAAGCTGGTTTCCATAACTCTTCTCATTTTATTATGTTCCTTAGATTTTTCTCTGCTTGTTAACTGTAATCCTAATAATCACATATCTCTCACAGCAGCTTGTCTTTCTTAATTCACTTATCCCTACCCTATGCTTTCCCTTGCAATCTGCAGCTTTCCTTAGTTTGTCAAACCTGTCAGCCCAGTGTAGAGCAAAGAGGGAAAGATGCAATGTTCCAGAAAGAAAATAAATCAATATTAAGCAAGCAGCAATGAGGTCTGAATTTAGACAGGTAAATTTAGGATTCTGCAAATTTCCAGCTTTCCTCAAAAAATCTGGCTGAAGAATTTTTCATGAACAGTGGAGGACATTGTGGACAATGTGTGTGGACAATGAGGGGGAATTAGACTGTGTATGAAGTTTTATGAGACCTAACTATTCAAAAATTTCAAAAGAAATTATATGGGACCTGTAATAAAGAATGAGGAAATTGATGCAAGAGATGAGAAGTGATTTCTTCAAAGAAAATTTGAAAGGATTCAAGTGCAAATGGGACTCATTACCCTAATAGTGTGGTTCCTGATCCAGTTTGTCTGTTTAAATGTTTCTTTAAAAATGATACTTAGAATCATCGCAAGTTGAAAAGAAAATATGACAAATTCCACACAATGAACACTAATTAACCTCTCAAAAGCAAATGGCAGATACATGAAAGGGCAACTGAAAGCACACAGAAATTTTGAGGTGTATTACAAGGAGGAGAAAGACCTGAAGAAGTGCTCATCTTAATAAAGCGCAGCAGATATTTTGGCTTTGACCAGGGAGCAAGTGATAGAATCATGGGATATCATGATATTCCTTATATATTACAAGACTGCAGGTAACCAGCAATTTTAATCAAAAGAGCAACAAACTGAAAAGCTGAAAAAGTTTTAAGTAGCAGGGCAAGAAATGGGTCTGTTTTGAGACAATAGAGCCACATGATCTGCACTGCAGAAAAAAAGGCTGATTGTAATGGTGCCTACTCTAACTTTAACAGACACAAGTTCCAGATTTCTCTGGCAGTCTATAAAATACAGCCAGTAGATGATAGTCCTCAGAGGAGAAGGTGAGAGGGAAATTAGCTTTCCTTGAGAAGACCAGTGAAATTTCTCAGACCCTTCAAAAACTAAAAAGAGATGTGGAAAGCACAATAACATTAATAAATATTGTACATCCTATGTATTCACCATGGTATGCAGAAGAGAGGGCTTGGGTTTGAATTAGGTAACTCCAAACCAGGAAAGATGAACGAAGAATGTAGTTTTGAGGTCCAGGTAACATGTATCAAAAGCACTGTGAGCTAGTTAGGAGGTGGGAGTGACGGGAAACAGGGAAATAACTTAGTTAAGGCAAAAGGTACAAATGTTTTAGTGTATGAGATGTGAAATATAAGTAAGACTATATATTAAATATATTAGTACAGTTGCATAAATGCAAGAAAAAAATATGTAATGTCAGAGATCATTGCCTAGGGATCCTTATAGAATTCTTGCACAAAGTAAAATCTTCATTGATTTCATTAAGATAAAGTCTGATGGCTACAATATCAGCATTTACAACATTGCTGTATTATCTTTTTACTAGATGCAAAGGCAGCAGTTGACATTCTGTAAATAAGGGCACAAAACATGAAATTCTTGCCTGGGGAACTACTGCAGTCTTCCCATGTTAGAAAAAAAATGAAACAAGTATATCTAATACTCTTTCACTATACATCTAAAATAGAGAATATTACATTTAATTCTCCTGATGTTTTCTGTGGAAAAAAATAGGCCTAAAATAACTTATGATGTTTTGAAATTTTAATTTTATCATAAACACTGGAATCTAGGAGTTATTTGATTTATTTCTGTTTTGTAACATGCAACCTCTTCTCCATTTCTTTTGATAAACTAACGTGCAGTCATGTGTTGATAGCTGTAAACTATCTCTAGCTTCCATGCATCTGCACTTTCTGCCTGTTCAAAGGCCCATGGCTAGTTCAGAGGGTTTATCCAGCCCTCTCACACATGGCAGATTATTGAATAGTGGCAACAGCTAAGTGGAAACTTCCTCTGCAAGTGAAAAGCTCCTTTATAACAGGGGTGTCATTTGCAAGCATTTGAAAAAAATATGTTGGATGTTGTGGTGGTTTGACCCTGGCTGTAGCGCAGTTGCCCACCATGGCCACTCTCTCGGTCTCCTCCTGAAACTGGACAAAGGGATAGAAAACATAACCAAAGGCTTGTGAGTTGAGGTAAGGATGGGATCACTCACCAATTACCATCACAGGCACAACAGATTTTCACTTATCGGTCAAAATTAGAACAGGACTATGAGAAGTAAAACAAATCCTAAAAGGACCTTCCCCCAGCCACCACCTGGGCCTGACTTTATTCTCTGCCACCAGTATGGGCCTTTTCCACAGAGCACAGTCCTGCAGGAACAGCCTGCTTCGTGACTGTGAGTGATTCCTACCCTTACCTACACTCATGAGCCTTTCATTACATTTTCTCTCCCCTCTGTAGTTTGAGAGGGGGAGTGATAGAGAGGCTTTGGTGGGCGCCTGGCATACAGACATGGTCAAACCACCACAGATGTCCCCTCAAATATGTCTCTATGCTCTGATAATGAAGGTCAAGGAAACAGTGAATATATCAGCTCCTGCCAAAGCACATGACAGTCCCTTATTTCAAGGGCTGAATAAAGCCTGCAGATCAGATTGCAAAGGAGCTCCTTCTTTCTGCTTTGGGAAATACTGAATAAAAACTCCTTGAAAGTGCAGAAGTCTTTTATCTATTACTATAGTAATTAATTACAGTACTCAACAGAAAAATTGCAATTTTTCCTTTAAAACTGATGATCTTTCATTCTGCAGCAGCTCTTTTATGTGTTTGTTCTCATTTTACACATGTGATTCTTTTTCAGGATGAATCTGAAGAGCAGGAAGGGTTCCATTTGTCATGTCCCGATTGCTGCATACTCTGTCAAGCACAACTTTCTAAAAGAATCTGGAAGGAACTGGTTCCTTTGTGGTAACAGCTGGAAACATTTAGAGGATAATACTTCAGAGTGCAGGTTGAAGCAGGCCGAGGTACCTATGCAGATCATTGTAGATTGAGAGTAAATCCAAAGTTATCCTTGCAGGGTTTATTACAGCCCAAGTAAAGGTTGCTGGATGAAAACAGCCCTAAATGAATAGGTTACTTAGAGTTACTTGCTACTTAAGGACATGGTTGGCAACGGGAGTAAGATCTGTTTCCCAATCTCCCCCTTTCACTCTTCACATTCTAATTTTTTCTCCGTTTTTAAAAAAGAGTTTCTCTTTACAGTTTAAGTTCTAATAAGAAGTCTATAAAAGCTGTTTGGTCTTATTGGAAGGCTTGTATAAAAGAAAATACATAGGAGAAGTGGCTTAAAATCTCTAGCTGGCTTGGGGTGTTGTGCAAGAACTTCAGTGGTTATTCACTTGCTAATGAACGTTAAAAAGAGAAGCTATCATTCCTCAATAAGTAAATGGATGTGTTCAACTCCAAATTTCTGTATCTCACATTGAATTGCATTACTCACTTGAAGCAGAATCATCCTGGGAAGAAGCCAGAAAAAGTTTCCAAAATGTCGATAGCTGGAGGCATCATGCCTGTACAATGCAAGAGAACTCTCTAGCTCTATTATTCCTGACATGTCCCTTAGATGCAATTATTCCATTGGATGCCTCCATTTGTGCAAAGGGAGAAAGTTAGTTGTAGGCCAGCCAAATTCTAACACACAAAGCTAAAATTCTCTCTGGATGAGTTGCAGTGCTGTCAGTGTGTGCAGGATTCCCTCTTTTCCCCTTAGGTACTGCAGACTCCACAGGATGGAAGTCAGACAGTGTGCAAAGAAACAGCTCAAGCCAAAGCTTGCTTCAGAGAATTTGGGACAGTACACTTCTACAAATACCTTTGATAAAGAGGATGCCTGCATTTGTTGCTTTCCCATCCCACCCTTACAGCTGCACATACTGGAAGCAATAGCCTTTGCCAGAGTCAGTGGTTTGCTGAGATGAGCAAGTGCTGCTGCCAATCTGCTGCCCTCCTCCCTCATTGTGATTGATGAGGCAGAATACTTTGCATTTGGAATGCAGCTTAGGATTTAAGTGACCTAATATTGTCCCAGAATTCAACGAGATATAATTTGATTTTCTATGTTGTTGAGTCTGAATAATCTCTTTTTAATTAAATGTATCTTGGATTTAGTTTCATGCTCTTTGCACAAATATGTCCAGCATATCTTGTGCTATAGTTACTACACATGGACAAGTATTAGTGTTCATTTATATTTTGTAGTACATTTTGGTAACAAATAAACAATGCAATGAATCAAATTAATGGAGAGAAAATAATTACTGTTCCATATCCTTTCTGTAGTATTTTGGTTCCACAAAATTGCTGTACTTAGGAGCTGATTTTAAAAATGCAGCATTTTTCATGGATAACAGCCATTTGCTGTCTCTGGACATACACACTGAAGTGGTAACTGTAAGCAGTTTCGTTTGCAAAAAAATATATCAGTTGTGCCTCTTAAGTAGCCTGAATATTACAACTGACAAATCATTCACAGTAATTAAAAAATATTAATAAATAATAGAAATAATACCAAACTGTCGACAGCAGCAACAGCAAAGTTTAAAAACATTTGAGGAATATTTGTAGTTTTCATTACCTACCACTTATAACTCTCAGCCAAAAGGGAGTTACAGACAGTTATTCCTGTAAGGATTAGCCATTTTAATAACTAAGTTTCCCAGAATTATGTGTCTATAAGTTAAAAGAATAATTTTTTCTCATCAGTAAGTTGGGGGTTTTTCATTAAACATTTATGTTCCTAATTATACGTGCACCTATAATCTGCTTGAGTTGGCACATCAACGTTTCCTTCAGTATGGCTTGAAAATGTCAGGTTAGGGTATTAAACTATTCCCATGGCAATTAAACACATTCAAGGAAAAGGCTTTTTGAAAAGTTTTATCCTAGTATTTAGAAGTTTGGGACAGTCTTTCTGTAAAGCAGGCAAGCTGGGATGCCTGCTGTAGTCTGATGAGGTGCTCGATGAAGCACAAAGGCAGAGCAAGTCCCAGATGGAGTATTACTGCCTTATATATGCAAAAATTTGAAGTTTTAGTGTATCCTCTCCATCTGTTACCTCTTTAACTCATGAGCTGTAGTCAGCAGCCATATCACATCTGACCAGATGAAATAAAATATACTGTCAGAAAGTTCCTTGGCAAACATTTTACAGAAAGAAAAAGTAGACTTGCTTGACTACAGGTTTCCATCTCCAACCATGGAAACTGTAAAAACTGTCTTTATTTAAGTTTTGGTGTTTTATTCATTGTACTCATTCTACTCACAGACATACAATTTGTGAGTGTGGTCTCAGCTACAGCATCTTAACCTTAGCATGCTTTGTGCAAACCCTTCTTGTTTAATACCTCTCTTCCTCAACAACAATGAAGGATAAGTAGACTGTAGCCAGGTGCAAATTTATCACAAAGAAAAAAATGCATTATTTAGTGCCTTTACTCTTTTCATTAAGAAGAAATCAGAAACTCCTCACATATTGGACAGGCTTAGTCAGGGAGGCAGTCTATGGATTTCAGCCTCCACATAGTCAATGTAGCAGTGCCCATCAAACTGAAAAATAATTCTCCTTCTACAGTGTCCTAAAATACAGTGTCCTAAATTACAACCAGGAAAATGGAAAGCATAAACATGCATGGAAGTCTGAAATCAAATGAACTTATCAGCCCTAACAGCCTCCAGCTATTTCTTTGAGAAAAAACATCTAGAAGTCAAGAGCCCTCCTCCTCTGTCCATTCTTCTTCCTTTTAAAGGGACTAAAAGGAAAAAAAATTACAGTGAAAATGTGTTGTGTTCAAGAATAATGGGTGACTGTATTTCTATCAATAGAACAGGAGTAATAAATAGTTTTGGGATACCTTCTCTGTTTCAGAACTGAAAGAAGAGCTCTTCTTTAAGAAGCTTATCAGAGTGTACAATGGTGTGGATTCAAACAGTGTGAGTGCTTCAGCTAAACTTCATAGACTGACAGACTTGAGGGCCTCATGGGGCCAATCTGATTATAAAGTTGGATCACTTCCTACAGGTCATTATATTTTACCCAATTGCCTCTGAACTGAATTCAGTAACTTGCATTTCAGCTAGAGTGTATCCTTCAAGAGTAGAATTCAATTTTCAGCTGAAAAGAAGGAAAAAATTATTAATTCCCTTTAAAAGAAAGGCAAAGAGACTTTGGTAGATGATTCATAACAGTTTGAAGTTTCTTGATCAGTAATGTATTGCTAGCCAACAGTGGGTCAGTGACCTGTATGAAATACAATAATGATCTCAAGGTGCATCACAAAATCTATCTTAGCTCCAATTAATTGGCATCCCTGTTGGCAGTTTTGGAAGAAATTGCAAGAACTGATTGAGCACTGAAAATTAGCCACTCTCTCATTCCCACAAGGTAGTCTTTTCAGGTGTTTTGAAAAGACATATATAAAAATTGAAGGTGTTTTGGAAGAAATATATAAAAATGTGCAGAACTAGCGACCCTGTAGTATCTGTTCTCTTGGAAAATACAGAAGTGTTTCCAGAATTCTTGTTGAACCAATTCTGTGAGTGTCACAGTTATTTCTATTTCTAAATGAGGAAAATCCAGAAAGTATGGAATAAACTGATTAATTATACAAACATAAAGGCGCAACTTGGTTGTACCTCAATGGCTGGATATTAGAAATGGTAGGACTTTTTTTTGCTTCTTTATATCTTACCCAAGATATGATGTATTTAAAACAAATTCTTCACCTACTCTTCTTATTACTTTAGGGAACACTAAACAAGCATGCCAGTCTTTTTACTGATTGTTGTCAACTCTACTTAGTACTTTGTTATATTAGTGTGCATTAATTTGTTATTTTAGTATTGCTGCAGGGCATATACACATCATTATGTTTTAGGGTAGAGGCTCATCCTTATGGTGATTATTCAGAATGATGTGTTGATAGCTTTAATGGGCCAATAACCCGGTAATGAAGTCTCTGTAATGGAATTCAGTGCTGTTGTGAATTTTTTCAGTACTCCATAGTGATATGATTTGCAGAGCTGTAAAGCTGTGCAAGTAGAATAATATATTAATATAATTTTCTATAGGTCTGCAGGTTTGCTACCTGTGTGTTTGTTTAGAATACTGGTTTTCACAGATGAGATATTTCCTTGAGTTACTGAGGATGTTTTTGATAATATGGCAATTTGTGCATTATTTTACTAGTCTTCTGCAACTAGATATTTAGAAAATCTGATTATTTAAGATAATAATTATTGGAAGAAAATATGACATTCTGTGATGGAAGTAATTTGTTATATTTTTCAAAAGAATTTATGAAATGGACATTCCTTGTACCTTTATGAAAATGAGAACAAACACAATGAAATGATAAACTGACATACCTTTGACTACATTAAATGTTTGGTAAATAGTCAGAATAGGTTACATGTAGTGTATATATATTGTCATAGCTAATGAGGCCTCTTTGTTCAAGTTGTATACGATGGTAACACCCAGTCCGTGTACCCCCTGGTAGTACTACATGGGGGATTTTTGGATATGCAACCCTGAAGAAAACCTGATGTAATCTAGTGCTCATGTATGAGACTTGATTTTTAACAAGTCCTTTTCACTATTTCATAACTTTCTTTATTCAGGAAAGAAATCGAGTGGTACTGCTTAGAGAATGCAAGTTTAATGCATTATTTGTAATAATTTTTAGCTAAGAACTCATCACATGTTTTTAAATCTTACATGATTCAGGTTGTACTGCCTTCACTGGGTACTTTGAAACCTGAATTTACTGTTGGAAAGCTGAGATAAAAGCTAAATATAAGGTGAAAAGAAGTGATAGTCATTATTTTATCTTAGTGCAGTAAATTAAAGACCCTTCAGAATCAATCTGATAACATGAGAAACTTAATAGAGGTCACCATTAAAAACAATTAGGGGGAATACTGTAAAAATAATATGCACTCAGAAAAAGGATGTTGTTTTTGTGATAAACTGTGAATATAACACACACCATAGATTTAAAAAAAAAATCCCAATAAATCTTTAATATTTGAAGATATAATCAGAAAAACATTCAAAATATTCCAGAAACTAGTGCCTAGAGAACAGAGAAAAACAACAAAGGTATTGCTGTGAGAAAGAGCACTATCTGTGTAAAAGTGGAAAAGTCTTTGTATCTCTAGGAAGGGTTTATTTTTGGTTTTTTCTTCATGTGCATCAAGTCGAAATACCTCTAATGAGGCAGAACCTGCACCTCAAACTCCCACATATCTCTGTACAAGATGGCTAATCTGATCATTCAGATTCTAATAGAAGACAAATGTTCCGAAATTAATTCAAAAGGCAGCCAGCCTGAGAGCTTTAGGAAGCTCTGTGGTTGATGGAATGTAGGGTATTTCCATATTTATGTATGGAACTTGACTAAACAAGAACTTCATTCCAAACACTACTCTATTATCACTTATTTTGTATGCCACTACTGATTTAGAAAGCCTTATCTGTAAAAGAAGTTTTTTTTCTTTTTTTCTTGCTAATTTTAGTGAAGTTATGGTTGCCTTGTGCTGTATTGATTATACAACCCAACAAAAGAAACAATGTTTGCAAGAAATGGTGAGCAATCAATGGGTAAAAGACAAGCTTACACTGAATGAACACACACTTCCTTAGTAAAAGGCCAGAAAAAAACCCCTGAGTTTCTATTTGTTTAATCTTTAATTCACTTTGATGAAGCATTGTACCAGAATACTCTGACTTGATGCCTTGGATACTGTAAGGAAATTTCTCTATTTAAGTGATTTAAAGTGTTCAATCAATAATCTCTGTTGTTCAGTCTGTCAGAACAGAAAGGAATTCTAACAGTGTTCAATATATAGTATCCATCTGACACCAAAATAAAGAAAATAGATTTTTGTACTTCAAGTTCAAAGAATCACCTTCTGTTTATCTGTGTGGGTACTTTTAAATTTACTTTTTTATTTGGGCACTGGAAGAGGTTCCCCAGGGTAGTGGTCACAGCACCAATGGAGTTCAAGAACCATTTGTAGAACACTCTCAGGCACATGGCACAGTTCTTGAAGTTGTCCTGTTGCAGGGCCAGAACTCAGACTTGGATGATCCTTGTGGGTCCCTTCCACTCTGGATATTGTATGATTCTGTCAATTGAACTTCCCTATATGCATAAGCATTCAGAAGCATGATACAGAATGTATGCTGCACTAAGAATGGGAACAATTTCTTTTTTTTTTTCCCTAAGTGCTGGTCCACATGGGTAGACTTTTCAGACAGAGACCAAAGTACTAAAACCCAGAAACTCTGTCAGTAAATGCCTATATCAGCTGACACGACATCCATAGCTAATAAAGATACTTCTGAGACCTGGTCCAAAGTGGCTACAAATCCTCAACATTAGGATGTTATATTAACTTATGCAGCTATCATTACCTTGTGATATCAGGGGGTTAGATAATTTTTATTCTCATCCTGTATCATGGTTTATCTCCAGCCAGTAACTAGGCCCCACACAGCTCCTCACACAATATCCTCAGATGGGATAGGGGAATTGGAAGAATAAAAGTGAGAAATCTCATGGGTTGAGATAAAGGCAGTTTAATATGTAAATTAAAAGCTTCATACATAAGCAAAACAAAGCAAGGAATTCATTCACCCTTCTCATGGGCAGGTAGGCGTTCAGTCATCTCCAACACAGCAGGTTCCATCATCTTTAATGGTGACTTGGGAAGACAAGCACCATCCCTCCAAATGTCCCTTCTCCCTCCTTTTTCCCCCAGCTCTATATGCTGAGCATGATGCCATAGAGTGGAGAATATCCCTTAGGTCAGGGAGGATTGGCTGTCCTGGCTCTGTCACCTCACAGCCCTTTGTGCACTCCCAGCCTCCTCTCTGGCAAGGTGGGGTGAGGACTCATGCAAGAGCTGCTCAGCAGTGATGGAAACATCTTTGTGATATTGGCCCTGTTTTCTGCACAACCCAAAGCTTTGTACCTACTGTGATAAAAATTAACTCTATCCCAGTCAAAACCAGAACTCACCACCAGAAGAACTGAATTCTACAACACAATTGCAAGCCCTTAGCAGAATGTAGATGCAAATGCAAAATTTTCTTCTTTTTCCTTGTTGCCAAGTGTTTCATCCATTGCATTAAAATTTTGCAGAAATTGAAATCATTTGTATTATTCCTGGACTTGGTGATGCATAAGGTTGTCCTTTTTCTTCTAACTGATGACTTACTATTGTACCTATTCTTCACCTTCACAAATAGAGTATTCATGGGCTGGGAGACAAGCAAGCATCATTTTCACAGCTTCTCTAGATTCTTCCTAAAAGACATGACAAAACATTTCACTGCTCCGTTGGCTATTTGGGCATTAGAGAAAAACCAGTCCTGGCAAACACATTTCTTAATATATTCTCTGAAACAATGAATGACTCCCTCAATTAAAATAAGTAGAAAACACTTCCAGCCTTGAAGTAACCTAGCTTGTGTGTGCTCTGTACAAAAGCCTCAGGTAGTATGCCAGAGATGTAAGCTTGTACAGTGTAGTGCAGGGTGGGGGTGAAGGTGTTGAAAGGACAGTCTCATTCAGATGCAGCTCACACTGTGTTGTGTAAGAATGCATCAGACTCTTTATGACTTCCTGGGGTAGTAAATTTTCATCTTGCTGACAGCAGGAGTAATTCCTGTGTGCAGAATAAAATCTTCTATTTTTATGAAGTATGCTTCCCTATTTCTGTCAAATATCATAGTTGCTGTTATCACTAATCACTATAGTTATGTTTGTGCAGAAAGCATAGAAAATTTTGTGAATTAGTATGTTACTGTGGAGGACAGAGAAGTAATGTCATTTCCTTACATCTGGAAGTTGTATATTCCATATTATCCTTTGTATTACTTGTGATGTTTTAAAATACTTTTGGAACTATGCAGGTGTCTGCATTCAAATTTCTGCAAAGGAGTTAGTTCAGGGGTCTCTTGTGAAATGATGTTGTACATGCTCTGTACTAAAAGTACTCAAATTAAAGGAATGCCTTAATTAACAAACTCTATATCAGACTGGTGAACTTGTCAGAGATGTCTTTCCTTGTGCTATAATTGTGGTTTAAAAATAGTAACATGCACACATTGGGTAAGAAGAATATTAGAAAAGTGAGAACATGAGAAAAAGTTAATATGAGCTGGGTGATGTGCCACAAAGCAAAACAAAACAAGACAAAAAAGAGATTCAGGATGGCTTTGTAAGCAGTGGCTCAAGCAGAGCTAAAAAAAAAGCCTTTTTTCTTCTTTAGAGACACTGAAAATTGCATTTGCTTTCTCAGTTTTTGGGATTTTTTTATATTAGAGAATATATCAAAGCCTCTGTATCAGCTCAAACTTCCCTTGAATTGAATAATCCACTTTAAAGGTTGATTTTTAAAACTACTTTCCTTGGACAAGAAAAGAATCATCAGCTGCAGCAGGTCTTACAAACGGCCAACAAGGCAGGTATCCTGGTGGGAGTCTGTGTCTGACCACCCAACCCAGGCAAAGAGGCAGCTGAAATATTCCATAGGCAGCTGGGAGAAGTCTCACAGTCACTGGCCCTTGGGGGGGATTACAGCTGACCAGAAGTCTGCTGGAAATGCAGCACAGCAAAGGACACAGCCTAGGAAGGTTCCTCGAGTGTGTAGCTGACAACTCCTGACACAGCTGGTGAAGGAGCCAGCTAGGGCAGGTACCCACTGGACCTGGTGTTTGTGTGAAGGACTGGTGAGGCATGTGGTGGCTGGAGATCTCTTGGCAGTCACAGAACAAAGGAGTTGCTCAGCAGAATCTTGGACTTCCAGAGGGCAGACCTTGCCCTGCTTAGGGGCCTGTTCACAGAGTCCCTTGGGGAGAAGTCATGAAGGGCAAACTGACTTCATGACTGGCAAATATCCAGGGATCCTGGATGTTCTTCCAAAAGAGGTCTTGAAAGTACAGAACCAGGTTGTTCCCATGTGTTGAACTCATAAAATTCCATCTAGGTCTGTTAGGTGGATTTCTGCTATTGGTAGGAAAAAAAGCATTGCTTCTTACATAAGGAATATGATGGCTGCCCATAAAGAAAGGTTTCATCCATCACAAAGACATTGAGCAAGAATATGAATGAATTGTTAATATCTCTCAATGTGTAAAAGATACTATTTATATGATGCTATGCTTTTTCCACACATAATATCAAAGCCTTGCAGTGAGATATTTCAAATCTGTGTAACAAAATCACTTAAATTTTTTTTTTCTTGAATTAGAGTTTATCATACTGCAATTTAAACATTTTATTAACCTGACACAGAAAGTTAGAGTCTCAAATAAATATTATGGGAATCTTTTTTTTTTTCAATAAAAATGTATATTTTTAGAAGAATAAAGCTGAAAATATTGGTATTTCTGTATTTATTTAGAAAATTATTTGGAGTATATAAGTGTATCCTTCTGAGATTTGAAAGCTCAGAAATGCTTCATCTAACTTATTACTCTCTCGCACATCTCATTCTTTCACATTTACCAGTTTGTAGATGAGCTTATTCCTCTCCCACATTTCCCATGATATTTCCTACTTTGAAGAAATAGAATTGAGGTCAGTTCTTTCACACAGGATGTATAGTTTATATGTCTGGTTTTAGCAATGCCTTTAGCATATCCTGTTCTGACAAAAATCGCTAGAAGAAGAGAGGTATGTTTCTTGCTCTGATTCTTAGAATGTTCATTCCACAAATAAACAGCCTTTTTTTTTTTCCTGTCAATTGCTTCTTGAAATTGGTCAAATATCCCTCTCTACAGGCAACTAATCTATGCATTTGTAAAGGAAAAAAAAAAAAGCACAGTACCTATTTGAACATTGCACGTTTCCTTTTTTTCATACGAAAGATTATGCTGGCACTGTTTATGTATTTCACATTTCTAGTTATGAGTCTGCAGGATTTTCTCACTGAAAGGGCAAAGCACTGGAATGGGCTGCCCAGGAAGCTGATGGGGTCACAATCCCTGGATGTGTTCAAGAAATTACTGGACATGGCACTTAGTGCTTGGGCTTAGCTGACATGGTAGTGTTCAGTCAAAGGTTGGGCTCAGTCTTGGGGGTCTTTTCCAACCTTAAAGATTCAATGACTCTATGAGAACAATAATAATATAATACTGTGTTTCTGCATTATTCATATTTTTTTCTGCACATAAAAAGGTAAACATCTTCTGTGAAATGTTGGCCATTTTCTAAAGCACCTCCCTTTCTGTGTTTGGGTATAGAAACATTGCCAACTGAACCTGTAAAATAACTTCATAAAAGTATTTAAAGCTGTTAAAAACAATAAAATAATTTAATTAGTTCAAAATAAAACCTCTATTGCTGGCAGGGAGGTAAAATCTTAATCAACAGTTACTCACCCCTGAGATAGTATCCAAGTAAACTTTTTCATGTTTGCACAGATGTATGCCTTAACTGGTAAAAGTAGGTAGTAGAGTCAGAATTTTGTAAGGTAAGTAATAGAGGCAGGTAACAGAGTTACTTTTCCTTTGGCTTTTCCTTTGGCTTCCTTTATGACATTGGACAAATAAATCACTTCGTTTTGGCAAGAAGATGTTGTATAATATCCTTTCCAGATGAAATACTGTTTTCAATCTGAGATTAGGAATGGGAGCTCTAAAAGTCCTAAGGAAATTTGAAAGATGCCCATACCAGATATTATAGTTAAGACAAGTTCACAGAAAACTGTTTCAGAAATATTTTGGTGATCATACAGTGCTCATAATAAACAGATTTTATTATTTGTTAATCTATATGTTCCATTTATGTTTTGGATTTATTTCTGTTCAAAAAATTATATTATTTAGTTGCTTAAAACAGAGGCATTGTTTTTAAGATACAGAAGAAAATAAAATTATCTAACCCTGAAGTCTTCAAATGGAGATTTATTAATTTACATAGTGTTATTTCCAAACTACATAGTCATCATCCAAAGATCACTTTTATTATATATTAAATCAGACCACGGTTTTAAAACTAGAAATGAGGACTTTTAGCAGGTACTGATGAAGACAATAAACACTGTGTCCTTTCATCTTCCTCAGTTTCTTGCATAAAGACAAATTTAGTCTCTCCACTTGGATTACTGGACCAAAAATATTTATCTTCTCTAAAATTAAGGAGTTTTTGAAAATGAAACCTCATCTTATATAAAAAAGGTAACTCCAGACAGAATGAACAGAAACACACACTGTTTCTGTGCCCACTAGGTCAGGTGTCTAGATTTATTACCAAGAAAATAAGAAAATGGAGCAAGATGGAAAATGCTATTGCACAGCAAGAGAAAACCCAATGCAAAGCAGCTTTCACCCCACTACAGGGCAGGGATGTGGCTATGTTTAAACTCAGACCCAAGAACCACCACAAAGTATTGTAACCAATGCACAGCTATGCAAGCACAATGGCATGGAAAAACATGTGCACTTTGTGTGCAACATGCAGACAGACCATGTTGGGAATCATGTTGATAAAAACACCAATTTGAATAGACACTTGGCAGCTGCTTTGTTAAGGCTATTTCACATGTTCACCACACAGTGCTTATTTCTGACAGTAATTTTTTTTTCCAAGACTCAGCAAGCTCACTTGCATCAATAAGCTTTATACTGAAATTGGCTCCCTTTTGTTCAAGCCATTGAAAAAGATATTTGTTTCACTGTTGGAAAAATTATTGGCAAACTTTCCTCAGGAGAACCTCAAAAGAATCCAGATTGTTTGCAGATTTATGTTCATTTTTGTTATAAAGTGAAAATGTTGTACCCAGGTTATGCTTATGCTTTTTTTGCTGCTTCTACAAAACATAAATTTCAGAGCTGCTGTGTCCATCAGGGTTAAACTCAGCAATATGCTCTTAAATAATTGCTGAGAAACCTTCATGCTACCTTATTGAAGTCAGATGAATTTTCCAGAAACAGAACCACTGAAAGTCTTTGTTACAGCAGAAAGGGTAAGAAGAGAAAAATGAGATAAGATGTATTGTGGCATATAACTTTTTTTTCCTTTAGTGGCTTAACTTACTGCAGAAAGCAAAAGGTTTTGTGTGTTATACAAGCAATACATGTTTACTGTCTCAGAAAACGTAGCAGGAAAAACTAAAAAACTGTGATCTTCTGCGCCTGCTATTGCTGATAGCATCAGTTATTATTTTGTCTTGTCCTGTCCTCCATGTCTCTGTCAGATAGATTGCCATCACATATCTGGAAAGGGCACGTGTGAAATATATGACATGATTCATTTCATCAAAGGTCAAAATGAGATGAAGCTTTGTCTGACCCTACAAGAACAAGTCACCCACCATAATTACAACATTTGCTACTGAGAAAACAAGACTGCCAATGCACTGAAGAAGAAAACAGAAACCTCTGTGGAGGTAAGCCAAATATCCATGGCTGTCTCACCCATGTAGTGTGATGGTGTAAGGGCAAAGACAATAGTCAAGAGGGGAAGATGAAATATACTTCTATGAAGCTATCACACAACCTGGGGAGCAGATGCAAAGGAAGTCAGATTTCTCTGCTTTCCCTCAGCAGCTGCATGCAGCAGTTGTTTTAAGCAGGAAAGTTATCCGTCTTCACATGAAATCTCAGAGACTTTGAAGCTCAAAGCAAAACTTACATTTCTCACCATCACATTGATAGTCCCTTACCACTCTGCATATTCTGTGATTCTGTGATCATGAATGAGGAAGCCTAGAAAAAATGCCTGAGTCACACATCTTGAGCTTTCTTGTGTCTGGAAGAAAGAACAAAACCAAACCCCATCCTTAAGTAATATGTTTATATCCGCGTGTTTTGTGGGGTCGTGTGTCAGAGACACACACAACACAACATCCATGGGTCATCAGCAAACAGCAATGAGTTTAATATGGCTTGTTAAACTTATCTGGGGACTTGTTTTCTTCTAGGTTGGTTGAATTTAGAGAGCAGCTTCAGATCAGCTGCAATGTGACAACATTAAATGTCAGAGGTCATTGCCTCTTGTCTCATCATTGGGAAACTGGAGAAAAGCATATGCTTCTGAGGTTCATCTACAAAAATAAAACTTCATTTCTAGATGTCAGTTTACACAAACACACCATCCCAAAACTGAGCTCAAATGTTGATAGGGAAAAGATTGGACAATCTCCTTCATAGACAGTTGGTTCACTTAAAAGAACTAATCATGGAGCATTAACCTGTCTAAATATTTGATTCCCATGGGGTGAATCAGAAAGAGCACTGACCCCTACCTGTTCTTCTAAGATATGGGTATGCAATACATTGTCAAATTCCAGCTTGCAGCTCAATGTCTGCATTAAAATATCTCTCAATAAAAAGAGAGCAAGCTGGAAATGAAGTTGAGAGCTTGAAATCTCCTCAGATCCTGTGAATTACTTGAATTTCTCAGTAAACAAGTCAGAAAAACTTACATGTTATGGAGCATTTTGAATTTTCCAGTTACATTGTTTGGTATAACAAGTATATCCCTTTTTGTCATATTCTTAGACAAACATCCCTATATTAATAACACTCTACACAGCTGTACTGATATAATCAGGACTTGGTATTTTCTGATTATTTTACTTTTTTATGTATTAAATTAGGACTTTAGTTTGTTTTGGTCTAATTTCTTCTCTTTCAGGCAAGGCACGATTATGCGTATATCATGATGTACTTCACTTCAGGCTAAGAATTAGGCCAGTCTTCATGTTGTGAGATTTTATCTTCACTTACACAGATTCCAGTGTTGTACAGAATGGGGCATTTGGCAGGTAAGAGAGGTAATGAGTTAACCTTTTGTCACAGTTAGATCAGTTAGAGCAAATAGATATGGTTAGCAGCTTCTAAACATTGCTACTTCCATCACTTATGTAAAATGTTCTCACTCTTAAATATCCGTCTCTATCTATATCCTTTTAACAAAAAAAAAAGTCATTCCAAGATTTATGCTTTGGTTAGATGTACTATATGTGATGCAAAGATACCATTGAAGTTACATTTGTTTCTTGAATTATATGAATGTTCTTCCCCCAACTTATAAAATGTCTCAATGTGTTTATTTGAAAACAGGTGCAGTGCTTTTTGAGAACTACTATCCTTTATTAGTCTTTCCAGCCACGAGGAGTGACGTTGTCATTTGTTTATGCCAAGTGAAAGCTTTTAACTCAAAAGCACAGCCTCTCTCACTCACATAGTATCTAATTTATGTACTCTGAAAAAGCCAAATAAAATTACAGCAACATTTGCTTTTTAATATCATACAGAAAAAACCCTTCAAAGTCAGCCATGCATGAAGCAAATATACAGGAAGGGACCTTAAATCCTAGCTGCTGATAGATCATGATCCAAAACTGCCTTTTATGTATCTTGAAGAGAAAACTTTGTAATCATCTATGCCATCAGTAGTGACAGTATATTCACTGAAATTATTATACCAAAGTGCAAAGCTTGGGTTTATCTGAAAGGGATTGTTCATTTATTCATGAAGCTGAACTGAAAGGCTTCTGTGCAGTTTTGAGCCTTTCTTTAATTAGTAAGTCAGGGAAGTTAGGCATTATTTAAACTTCCCCTGAATAGATGTTGATTGTTTAGAAGAAAATAAGAAATCAGAATATTTCTGATAGAAGAACAAACAGGTTAATCTCAGGTATTTATTCTTAAAAGGTTGTCAAGAATTGTGCTACACCCAAATGCATTTGTTAAGCAGATAAAACAAAGGATGTTGGATTCACTCTAATGATGAGACTAGGGAAACAAATGACTACTCACATTAAATTTTTTTCTAAAGCCCTGTAGATAAGAATTGCTAATCTCCATCAGAGTTAAAACAGGGACAGGCAGGAGAAGACTTTACAACACTTGTCTTCCACAGACCCACCTTACAAAGGCCAGCCTCTAGAGCTGAGATAAATAGTTTTTTAACATCCATTCAGACAATTAAAAAAAATCCTATGAGCTGTCCTGCAGGCATCTGGTGCATACGCCTCTAAACCACTGTTGACCCAAAACAGTTTTCAGTTGTTCTGAAGCATCATTTAAAGAAACTTACCTCATCCCTTCCACAGACAATTTATCTCTCATGACAAAAATGTTTGCACAGATTTTGCCCATGAAAAGGTTGCTTGCCATTAATAATAACTTTTATTTATATGTTTGTTTTGCATCAATGGCTAATTTACAAAACACTGAAGAATGGTGTACATTAACATTCTGTATGAAGAAGGTAATAAATTTTATTCAAAATACAAGTTTGAATAAATCTAAAGGCATCTAAAGACTGAAATGTTGACACTGTAATTTTATATGCACCTTGATTCCTAATTGATAGCTGGCATATTTTTGTGCTTTAACCCTAGAAGAAAGAGGTATTTCTGAAGTTGCCACAGTTGCCATAAAATAGAAGCTCAGACTACATAAAGGGTTTTTTTAAATACTTTAATTTTTAATAAACCTAGGAAAATTTTGGACATTAATAGCAATCACGAAAAACCTCTACTTAGACTTGTGACAATATCCAAGCAAGTTTATATTCTGGCAGGCTCTATTAGAAAATTTCACACTCCAGAGAACGTTATCACATGCTGTCTCAAAAACAGAAGTGAAAAACACAGAAACACTGTGCACATTTCCAGAGGCCATTGTATTACCAAATATAGTGTGTGTTAGAATACAGATGAGACTAATGGGAGTACAGCAATCAAATTAATTTAACTTTAAAGGCAGAAAACTTAATGCTGTATCTCTTTCACAGCTTTAAATGTCATAAAAATATTTGCAATCCTTGACAGCTTTTAAAATCCTTTAGAGAATATCCCATATAGCTTGTAACCATGATAAGCAAATTGTTGGTAATTTCCAACTAAGCAATTGTGGCCTTTATATAACAGTTAAGACTGTTTGAAAATCTTCAAAAATCTTGAAGCAATTTCATTGTATTCTGATGTTAATTGCAGCATCAATTTCAACAAAAATCAATATCAAAGATTTTTCATTCAGAGTGTTTTAGAATAACATTTACACTTGTGAATGATGTTGAGTATAATCAAAAGGACAAATAGAACACTCATAAAGCATTAAGTTTCAAGCAAATTCTGAGAGGAAAAGTAGATCCCCATTAACAAGTCAAAATGCATTTTGAGAATCGCACTGGCGTTTTGGTACAAAGCCAGGATCTGTTCCTACAAAAAAGACTTAAACAATGCATTATTACATGTATTGCTCTATCCTTAGATGTCCAAAACTTGTTTAGGACCTTGATCTTCCATTTGCTTTATAAAGGCAACACTTTTTGGATGTAGGATAGTCTATTAAACCACGCTATACAAATGTTTGATGCTATAGATAGTGTGGTCATTGTAGAATGAATTCCAAGAACTGTGGAACAAGGCAAAAATCCTTTACTGATAAAATTTGAAGTGGAAGAAGATACAAAGCATAGGTGCAACAGAGAGTGGGAGGAAAGGCTGAAAAATGACAATGTAGGGTCAGTGCAGAGTTTCCCTAGACAAATGTAATTTTCTAATGGCATTAATAACAGTTAATCATATAGGAAATCATACAGGGCTGTCAGTAGAGGATAATGTTCTAGTTGATATTTCCTTTTCTTTTCCAATCTCCATCTTAGGAACTTCCCATTCCGGAGGTTTCATCCATGACTTGTTTATAGTTGCTAAGCATCTATTTTACATGGATTTGACAAATCAATTTCTGAACTCATCAGTGGTGTCATAGTTTTTTTTTCCCACTTCCTCTGATAATCAGATTCCCAGTTTAATTATGTCCTGTGGTTGTATAGAAAAATACTTCCTTTTGTTTATATTAAGACTACTGCTCATTATTATTTTTGAAAACCATTATGTTACTAGAAAATTAAAATCATCATTCTTTAGTCATGTTTGTCAAAACTTTTATGCAGCATAGGTTACATTTCAATAGATATGTCTTTCCTGAATGAGATATTATGTAAAATCTTATATAGTATTATCATATATATAAAATAGAATCTTGTTTAAGTTACATATGAAACTTCTTGTCTTTCTGATAATTCCTTCCTGAATTTATTCCAGTTATATGGTATTCATTTGAGGTTGGATGACAAGAATTTAACTTTAGTATAATTTGGATCAGTCAAGCATTTTGTATTTGACTTAGAAATGCTTTCTTTTAGGACATTAGAAATATCTTTTATAGTCATATTTTTTTTTCTTAGTATGTTTGCTGTTTTAAGTATAAACACAGCAACAGATAAAATCATAAATTAATTCAGGATGCATCTTAAACTTCAGTCTTGTGGTCCTCTCTATATTCATGGAACTACATGAATCAGCCCACTACTGCAAAATTGCAAGTCACATTATATTTTTGTAATGCTTGATGTATGTCAGCAAATGGATTTCAATAATTTTTTCATTTCAGGATAAAAAACATGCTTTAACATTTTAGTAACCAAGGGATATGACATACTTCTCTTATTCCTTTGAAGTGCACAATTGGCTTCCAAATGAAGGAATTGCACATTTGTATCTGCACTTTCGTACACAGTCTGTGAATACTGCAACTCAGTTCTTGGGGTAATGTAATCCCTGGGGTAGTTAGAAGAGAACTTTTGAGAAGAAGTGCTACCAGTGGGATTTTACAGGGAAAGCCACTTAGGTTATAAAGAGATGTCAAAGAGAAAGAGATAAATAAATACAGGGTAAAAATGCATTTGTCAGCTCTGGTTAAGCTATGAATTTTTGTTATAATGTCTTGTGTGGAATGAGATGTTATTACTAAGTTGTGCATTGCTGCAGCATAGCCATCCATTACAGTGAAACAGAAATAGCACATTCCATTAATCACAGACACGACGTTAAATAAAGATGTAAGCATATCGGGAGAGCAAAACTTCAAGTGCACAGCACCTTGATATAATAACCAAATTTCTTAGAAGGGGTTACTGGTCTTAGAGAATAATAGTAATAATAATAAGCAAAGTTTCATTAGCCATGCTTAACTCAGTAATACACATTTATATTGCTGCAAAGCAATTGATTGCTGGAGAGTAAGCAACACGAGGTACATAACATTTGGAATCAGAGGGAATTTACTGAAAAAAAAAGAGGAGCTCAAATTGAATCAATCCATTAAGTTTGATAAATATTCCTTTCAAATCTATTTTTTTCCTTATACTTTACTAAGCTTCTCCTTCTACTTTACAGAGATGGATACGCACAGAATCCCTGGTCAATTTATTCTCATGTCAGTGGTCATTCCATTCTCTGCTTTTATTAAAAAAAGACCTCCAATATGAGGCAGGATAACTTTGTGAGATATTATACTATGGCTGGCTATTATATATTAGGGAAGGCTGTTGGGATGATATCCATTCCCATTTTGTTGAATTGTAAATTTTCCATTTTTTCCTTATTTTTTCATGCATCAATTCTGTTTTTTTCTTTTGAGATATTATTTCTGCATCCTTCCTGTTAAACATCCATTTCCATTTTCTTTCCAGCATGGTTCAAAAAGCATCATTGCTCCTAGTTACTCCATAGCATTTATGGTGTTCTGCAAGAGTAAAATAAAACACTTAAACAACAAAGTCCATGCCGAAGTCAGGTTGCAATATAAAGGATCACAAATGAAGTCATTGATGCCTAACTACATTTCTTACTTGCATATCAGCTTTGAACAGATTTGGTCATGGGGGGAAATTTTTCCTTAGCATTATCAAGTTCAATTTTGACACTTTAAGTTGACTTTTGTCATACATATCTGCTGTTAGTTTTTTAGATATTTCATTGGCAAGCATTCTACCCAAGTGTTCTAAAAGCTTAATGTTTTGTGTTTTCTTATCTCATCTGTAATTATAGCTAATACAGTCCATATCTAACTTCTATTGAACTATCCCACTATTTTGAATCAAAATATTTTCTGTAAGGCTTTTCCTCACAGTATTTACTTCTTACAGCCTTATAGTTATTTTCTTTTTATACTTTACTGCAATACTTCTGTGTGCTGGTGTGGTCTCACCTTAAGTCCTGTGTGCAATATAAGATATAAAGCTTTCAGAGAGCATCCAAAGGAAGATAACAAGGATGGTGAAGAGTCTAGAAGGGAATATGTGTGAGGAATGAACTCTTGAATTGTCTGAGCTTAGACAGTTATCACAGTTATCCATCCTGGGCATCACCAGCCAAGGTCCTGGGGTATCCTCAGACATCCAGTGTCATGCATCTACCTCATCTTCAGAATCTACACCCACTTCTGAGATCTTTCCTCCAACCTGTCTTTCAAAGGCTGCTTCTTTTTGGGAACTCTTCTTTTGGTGCCAGCTCCTCTTTTCAGAAGAACCCCCTTCCCTAGAGTATGTATTGTATAGATGGCCATGCCCTGTCCCGGTTGCTCTTGATGGGCTGCAGCTGCAATGTCCTTCAGTGGGCTGCAGCTGTGGCCAGTCAAGATAACTGGGATAAAAGGGGGTGGGTTGGCCAGAGTCAGGGAGAGCCTTGGAGGAGCCCTGAAGAAGCAGAAGAAGCAAGTGCTGTGAAGAGCTGCCCCCAAGAAACCACTGAGAGAAGGTACGGGACTCTTTAGAAATATGATTACAACAACATGATTACAACACTTCCCCACCAGTTTTCCCAGCCTCTGTGTTCTCCAAGCAGCATATGTGCAGAAACAGTGTGCACATTCAGGCTCCTAATCCGTCCTGCCTCATGACTCAGTATCAAGTGGAAGAAACTGGATATGCCAATTCTGTTCAGCCCAGGTACTTGTAATATTTAAAACTAGCCCATAAAAGTTGCATCTAGGAAGAGGCAGGCTTCAAATTAAGAGGACAAAAACTCTGTTTTGGACAATCACAAACACTCAGTTCTTTACTGTCTGTTGGCATTCACAGAAACTATATTTTCACTAACACCCACTTCTATACAGTCTGATAGTCTCTGAAATAAGATTGTCAAACTGTGAAGTCCTTCTCTAGTCCTGTAGAAAAGGGGTGGAAATGTCTTTTGTACCATTTAGAGTGACTTCTAAACTTTCCTGAGGACTCTGCTAGCATTGTCCTGCAGGAGTAATGCTATACACTTTGATCATGGAAAGGGCAGCGTGAGGTATATTTTTGAAGGTGCTTTTAATGAGGTTTAACGTTCTACTTAAACCTGAATGAATTGATGGGGAAAAAAAGAAGGAAGAACTGATAAAAGACAGGAGAAAGAATAAATTAAATGATTCAAACTGAAAGTTTTTAACTGGGCACAGTTTCTTAAACCTTCACATTAAACATCATATCAAAGGAGTTCAGTTTAGAGTTTCTTGCTGTGTGTGTAAGCCCCAGAGTTTTCTAGAATCCCTGGCAATTGGAGTGTTGTGATGTGACTTCCATATATATGGTTAGCTATTTCCCAAAATGATTGCTTTATGTGTAAAAATATTAAACCTGTTTCTGAACAAGGTTTTGAATATTTTTTGTTTATTGTTCTAGTCAGTTCCTAGCACTGATTTTTGCCTCCTGCTGGGTAGCACAAGCAAAAATATCTCTGCAGTGTTCTCCCAAATATTACAATTTTATTTCACACCTCTCCCATTCTCATCAAGCTTTTTAATCTCTTAATATCCTAACTTCTCCTTAGCACTTTCAATACACTTTTGTTAGCCTTTACTTTCATCCACTTAATACCCCATCTTCTCAACCAAGCCACAATTCTGTCATTTCAGAAAACATGTTTCGAACATGTCTGCCTGCTCCCATCAGTCCCCATCCTTCATTTCTGTTTGGTACCATCCCCAGTGTTTGTTATTTTTTCTTTTTTATAAATGTTTCTATTTTGCTATTACTAAAGAAGTTCACATTTGAGAACAGCTTGTAATGGCATAAATTGACGTCAAAATTTTTTATTTGGCTGATGAGTTGTCTCATCACTGTCTTCTCTAGTTCAGTAATGACAGGAAAAAAAAACTGCATATAGTCAGTAGGTAATTAAAATAAGAAATTGGACAGAAAAAGCGAAGAAGGTCCTAAAAACTTACCAAATCAAATTCTTGTTTCATGTGCTTTTTCTCCTTAGGAGACTGAGTGTATCAGTAAAAGACTTAACAGAAAATTCAAAGGAATTGAAAAATGCTGTATTTCAGCTGCATCTCTTCCCACAGTGCTTGAGAAAAGACAGCCGAAGTTCACTTACATGAGTGAAAATAGAATGTTGGTCTTTGCTACTTGTTTTTTTTTTTTTTTTTTTTTGTATGGTGTTCTTAGGTGCCCAAGACAGTATTTGGATGATATGTGAGTCAGTTTCCCATGTATTTGAATTTCATATACATGTGTATATATATATATATATATATATATATATATATATATATATATATATAGATATTTAGATCTGTCCTGTGGTCCATCTCTACTCATTTTGAAGGAGATTCCAGGCCTTTTTTGCCATTTTGGAGTCCACTCACAGAATCACAGAATTTCTAGGTTGGAAGAGACCTTTAAGATCGAGTCCAACCCATGTTCTAACACCTCAACTAGATCATGGCACCAAGTGCCACATCCAGTCTTTTCTTAAACACATCGAGGGATGGTGACTCCACCACCTCCCTGGGTAGATGATTCCAGTATTTGACCACTCTTTCTGTGAAAAACTTCCTCCTTAATTCCAGTCTGTATCTCCCTTGGTGCAGCTTGAGACTGTGTCCTCTTGTTCTGTCAGTTGTTGCCCGGAGAAAGAGACCGACCCCCAGCTCAATGAGACTTAGAAGTGCTCCAGTCAAAGTTCACATAGAGTGTGTTTTTGTAATATCTCAAGTTGTATGGAAAATCCTCAGTGGCCTCTTATCTAAGTGGCTGATAGACCTCTTAGCACTATTAATAGAGATTTAATATGAACCATACCTGAAAATTGTAGTGAGTGTGGGGGGAAGGAGATCATATGGAAAGGAGTTGGATGTCACAGCTTACATTTACTGGTTCAGGAAGACTGCAAAACATTCAGACTTTTATTGCAAACAATTTTAAAGCAAGTCTTATTTCTATTAGTCTATAATTAGGGCAGAGGACAGAATGTTCTGAGAGCTTTTCACACATGTCAAAGAGCTAAGGGGAATATAAAGCCTTACAGAAGATCTGATTCCAGTGTCTCACTTAACTTTACAATCCCTATCACAGTAAGAGGGAAAGATTCAGCACTGCCTCTGGGGTTCTATTAAATCTGCTGCTTGTGTCTCTCTTAGAGCAAGAACTTTTCTTTCTCTCCATCCTGTAATGACAATGCAGTGGCAGGCACCATCAGTTACTAAAGTTTTGTTGAAGCCTCTTTTCTGCTTCTACTGATTTTGGTTGAGGAAGGAGAGGCAACAGCTGGTGTGAAGTAAATCTGAAACTTGCAGCATTGGCAAAGAAGCAACTGCCTTACAAAACACCTCTGCACGCTGCATTGCAGAGTGCTGACACAGGCCAGGGCGACAGCTACCTCACCAGTTTTGTGTTACAAGAGGAAAAAAAGGAGTAACCCACCAATCAACAGCAGCAGGGGGAATTTCCTTTGCTCTTTTGGCAGCAATGAAGACAGTAAAAACCATGAGTTTGACGTAGTGCTTCCCATCAGTGTCATAATGACTCCATATCAAATATGGATGATCCAAGGCACCCAACTACCCAACACTGTCTATACTCTAGCATACCTGAAGAGTAAAGCATTTTTTATAGTCTGCCTCAGACTGTTATCAACCTTCCTAACACTGTATTTTATACTCTGAAACACAAAGCAGATATTTCTATTAATTTATTATTTTCTGCCATATTAAAAATATCAGCACTTTATGAAAGAAAGAAAAGGATAATAAAGAGTTCAGCATAAGGACAACAATGCAGTGTGGTGTATCAGGACTGGAGGGTGTATCACCACCAAGAGGGTCACCAGCACATGTGACTTATAGCCTTACTCCCTCAAGAAACATGCATGCCATGACAGGTGATTTTGGTGGATCATTTCTCTGAAATTTTCAGGAGATGAGTAAGTAACTTCGTATTGAGTTAATGGTGTAAATCTGTCACCCACTTTCCCATGTTAAGAAATTATGCTCTCTTAAAATGTGGCTACAAAATAGCTGTACTTTCTCCACTTTATTTTAGTTAGGCCTGAATTTTGCTTGAGCTGTTGGTTTGCATGTGGATATATGCCCATTTTCTGCAGAGGTTAATCTCATTTCTTTAAACAAGCTGTATTTATATATATGTAGTATATTAACACTACCTACCATACTTATGTTTTATTCTTTGCTATCTAATCTTTTGCTAATGGTGAATTTCTAGTGCTGCAAAATTAAATGAGAATAAGAAATTTGTCTGATCAAATTAAAACATCCTGAAAAAAGAACGCTATTTAGGTAAAAGTCAGCAAGGATTTTTTTTTGGCAGGGAAAAGAGGAATTTCTGAAAAGGTTTGGTTAACAGAGGTCACACTGTTAATAATAAATGATTAGTAAGAGGGTCTAGAACAGTGTTGAACTAATATAGCCTTGAAAAGAAGATTTGAAAATTGCATGGCAGGGTGAACCTCAATACTCCATTTAATTTCATTGTGCCTAAAAAGACAAGAGAGATAAAACATTGCTGAAAGGAATTTTTTTCCATCAAAATACAAGCCATTTTTCCTCTTTCATCTCCATTTGTTAGATTGCATGTTTGCAGAGAGAAAACTGAGAGCAAGAGGTGATACTTGGTATTGCGTCCATAGTTAATAGCTTTTAAAGACTCCTAGAATGCTCTTACTAATTATCCTACTTCTTTAAAATTGCTCCATCATCATTCTTTTGCTACTTCATCTACAGCAAAAACTTCCTTTCTGCTTCTCTGACGCTGTCCCTTCAAAAGCTTTTGCATTATCACCCTCTCGTCTTGATCCCCCTCGCCTGGAATTTGTGGCACTTTATAGATTCAGCTACTGTGAAGTGGATCAGGTCTCTGCAGACCTGGTACCTACTATCTGTTTTATATTATCTAGTTCATCAATCTCCCTCAAATCGCTCCTTAATGTATTACCACCACCATCCCCCTGCAAAAACACTTTAATTTTAACCTCTGTAAAGCTTTTAGCAGTTTCTCACCACTCTGGGTATGTGCTGTCAGTCAGTTTTTAATGTTTCTGAGCTGCTTTGCTTGTGTCTGACCTGCAGTGCAAGGTCCTTGGGGTAAGCTCAGTGTCCTCTTACTTGTTTGTACAATCTAAGAATACATTCACCACTCAGTCAATAATATAGTACATAATAAAATACTATCTATTTTAACACCACAGCTCTAAGCTTGAACTTTGGGGACAAGAGGATGTAAAAAGACAATTGGCAGTTTGGGATAGTGCTGAATTTATAGCCTAAGGGTAGAAGAAATTCAGTTTTTCCAGGTAAGTGGTGTTTTTCCTCCTTGTACACCACTTATGGACAATATTTTTCTATGTAATATATTTGGAGTTACCCTCCAGTCTCAAGGAGATGTTAAGGAAACTGTGTTTCATATTCTTTCAAACTTTTTTCTACTCACATTAAAAAATAATTTGGCCCATTAGCTTCAGAGCTGTACTGAAACCTTACAATTAACCCTGAAATTAGATAAATTGTTTCATTGTAACCTTAACACTTGAACTCCATTTACTCATCTTCATTATTTTCCCATCTCTGTTTCCTGAGTAGCTAGAAAACTTCTCATCAAGATTATTAAGAACAATTTCATGATAATGAAAATTTTTTTCCTTTCCACAATTTCAAACCAAAATAACCCAGCATGTTGTTGGGCTATTCACTCTTCTCTTCTAACCTTGAGCCAGAGATGTAAGGTTTTGGCCAGTGTTAATTTGGTAGCAATAACCTCTTGAACAAGTTTTGACTTTAAGAGCAGATGCTTTACCATTTATACTTCTTTCTTTTTTACACAGGCACTACCTAACCATGCTACTGTGCATTCAATTTACTCCAAAGTTAAATAAATCAGAGAGGGCAAGAGCAGACGAGTGTAACTAAAGAGGCTAAAATTGGGAAGGCAAGGCAGCTCTGGATTTCTCAGCACAGCAAAGACATGTCCAAGGATGTGTGGGAGCAAGCCCCAGCAAGTGCCACAAAGATGATCACAAGGCTAGAACACCTCTCCTATGAAGACAGGCTGAAAGAATTGGAGTTGTTTAGCCTGGAGAATAAAAGGCTTCAAGACCTTATTGCAGCCTTCTAATACCTAAGGGGGACAAACATTCTCTAGGGCCTGTTGCAATAAGACATGAGGTAATGGGTTTAAACTAATTGAGGGTAGATTCAGACTAGATATAAGGCGGTTTGTTTTTTTTTAAGTGAGGGTGGTGAAGCAATAGAATAATTGTCCAGGGAGGTAGCAGGTGCCTCCTCCCCAGAAACACTCAAAGTCAGGTTAAATGGAGCCTGATGTAGTTAAAGATTACACTCCTCATTCCAGGCAGCTTGGGTGAAATGACCTTGAAAGTTTCCTTCCAGCTCAAACTATTCTAGGATTCTATGATTCTACATATTTCATACTTGGACTTCGTCCACTCAAGACTTACTCTAATATCAGACATAGACTGCATAAGGCAATAGAGGTCAATGAAAAGGGTTTCATATTACACAATTTTACACCAGGCAGCTGAAATCCAGCCTGTTCACTAAACATGAATACACACAGACTATTCCAGCACCTGTTAGTATGGGCTGCTACAACAATTCCAGTCATATAATTCTCCTTTCCTTTAGCTGTTTGCAAACAGGTGAGAAGATGAAAAAAAGTTAGCAATTTGAAATTTAATGGGGAAAGTAAGTCAGAAGTTATGGCCTCTGTTCTTTACACTGTTAACAGGACTTGTTATATGACATTGGGAGGCACTTAGCTTCTCCATTTCCAAATCTGCAAATTAGATTGGTGCTTCTCTGTCTCACTAGTCAGAAGGTAAATCCAATGATGTGTGTGGAGTGTTTAGCAATTTTTAAAAGAAACGCTTCCTACAAAAAATGACACATAGTCTGACATGGAGTCATACAATTGCAATCATACACTCTCTTCCAGAGACTTAATTTTGCTAGTTGATTTGATTACAATATTTCTATAAAATACCAAGGTACACTTGCTTCACTGTTTATGAATGTCTGTCTGCAATTGAAGATGTTGAGTCTTCATTCACATTTATGACTTCAGATGATAGTGCCATATAAATAGTGAATATTCCTCATGTTATCTGGCTTTCAGTATTTTCTCAGATTCTAAGGCAATGAGAACTTTTTTTGACCTCTTTGTGCTCCAACAAAACATTTCTTGCCCCATCCTGCTTGTAAAACCAGAACTAGTAAAATTCTTTTAAAAGGAACCTAGAGACCATATATTTCTCATGTACAGTTGAGAGCCAGCTCGTTCCCTTTGTTGTGACAAGCATCCTTATTCAAAGACCTTAACACAGGCAGCAGAGACAGGTACATAATACTTGATTCAGATAAAGCAAAAATTATACCTGTGTGTCAGGAAACAAGATGATGTGTGAGGGTTAGTTCTGCTCCTCTGTATATGTAGTCCAGAGGTCTGATTAGCTGCACAAGTTCCAACAATGATCAGATAGCCTCTGACATAATCCTTCCTTTACATCTCCGCCTTTCTTGGTGTCTTTTCAAAGTGCTGACCAATATTTTTTTCTGAAGATGTGATTATTCTACCCCATTCTGTCCAAATTTCCTCTACAATCCTATTTACAAGTGAAAAATTATGAATGACAACAATGAATGATTTTCACATTTGTAGAGAATTACCAAAGTTTGGAAGATGTGCCTTTCTATTGTCTTCCAATGAGACTTGCTTGGTCTTTAAATTGCATCTTTTATGGTATAACATGACATCAGAATAGGGTTTAATTGCAAGGTATGCATTTGTTATTCATTAAAGTTTGGCTGAATATTTCCAAATAAGCTGAACAATGGCAAAGATATTTTCCAGTATATGACTCCTTCAACTGATTTCTGTATACAAAAGTGACAGAAATCAAAAATATTTTCATATTGAAAACTTGAAACTCAGAAAGTCTTCTTGAAGATAATTTATTTGTATCACAAAATTAGCTAATTAACCCAATATGAAAGAGTTATCATTTTACCAGGCAACACTGTACTCTATTCACCCTTTTTGTAATCTATTAAGTGCTGTCAGCATGGCTCTTCTGATATCCATTCTATTCGTAAATTTTAGAACATTGAACACTGTAAATTAGTTTAGTTCATAAAAATGAGAGGTAGCTCACAGATAGGCATACAAGAAGCATCACTGTATAAGCTTATTGTCATATCAGTTGTTGTCGAAGTTGTTCAGTGAAACACATTCATGGCAACTCAGTAGATTGCTTCATTGTAAAGCCTAAATATATGCAGGCTTTCAGCTCCTGAAGTTCAGTCATAGGATTTTGTTCTTTTCTTTTGTCTCTTTTCTCTGTCAATAAACACCACTAATGCCAGATTTTTGTATAGTACATTAGGTAGTAAAAAAGTAAATCTTCATAACTGTTTCCCCTGCACAGTTCCCATATTTGATGTCACATGACATGGTATCTAAAACATTTTGATGTCTATGCCAGTTGATTTATATTGTGGATATTCCTGTACATCTCCATTTTAAGAAGAAGCTTGCCTGCAAAAACATCTCGCTCTTTGTACTTGTTCTGGTTTTCATCTTTAGCATCCAGATACGGTGCATTATCCAGGTAGTCTGCATTTTAAAAGAGAGGGTGACTGCTTTTCTTTGCATAATACTTTTGTATTTTTGAAGACTTTTCTAAAGGTTCCACGGGTTCTTTTGAACATCAAAATCTGAGCTAGCTGTAACACCACTGTCAATAGAAGCCTTTGCATCACCAATGGACCAGGGCAGAGTGAGGGATCATGGTTTAGTTTGCTGCTATTGTTGTTCCAAAACCACAAGTCCACTTCATGTCTTAAGCAGGTGTGACATTTATAAATTGTCACTTGCCATTCACAGGCATCATGCATGTGTAGGGAGGTTCTGGTGGATCCTGTACCATCATTTCAAGTGGGTACCTCTAGCTGAAGCCTGGTCAGGTGGATTCTATCCCAATTGTACCAGGAGGGAAATAATTTTGATGTCAGCAGTTGTGTGCCCAATTGATTATTGAACAATATTGAAAATAATGCACATATAAGTACAAGGCAATTCTACAACTAGAAGAAAGCTCTCATGGATCTATATAGCTAATTTTGATGTAAAACTTCATCTTGTTTACTAATCTCCTATCTCATGAAGATATTTAAAAATATAAGAAAAAAATCCCAGAAAATTTTAGGTTTTTATCACAGCAAATGCACCAGAATGCTGCCAGATATCAGAATTAAGTCCAGTTATGCACATGGATCAACAATATTCTAGAGGAAATTCACTGTTTAAATTTAGCAATGTCTATATGAAAGTTAAATTACCAATAAAAGAAGTAGATTAAGCAATCCAGTAAATATACCAACTTGAATAATTATAAGCTTGCCAATACAAAGTGAGCATTATGGTTCTAGGAACCATAAAATCTACTAAGGATGCAGTCACAGATTATTTTTAGTCCTGCAGTGAAAAAAACCCACAACTTTCCACTTCTGTTTTGACTTCCTTCTCATTAAATCTGTAATTTTTTCAACATTGCCTGTGTTTAGAACTAGGTATATTTAAATCATGTCTCAGTGTTAAAAAAAAGATATTTATTCTCCAAATAAAATTCCTTTTCCATTGCTCCCTTTCCAGTAGGAGATTCAATTCATTCAATACTAAAAGTTATAGAAAGATTAAAAAAATGGGGTTGATTACATCCTATTCAATCGCTTTGACAGTCAAAAAAGAACATATTTTAGTGTTTTAATCACTACTGATTCCTACCTTCATTAAATATAGCATCCAGGCACGTTACCTGGATTTTTATATTGACATACCTCCATAGATTAACGTCACCCTAGAGGAGGAAGGAAAATATAGTAGAAAATTTCATAAAATATGAGAAAGATAAAGATTCCTTAAGACTTTGTCATATTATAAGTTAAGAAATGTGTGTGTGAATGACAAACCAATGACAAATCAAGGCAGGAACTATAATAACACATTTTGAAACTTTCTAATTGTAAGTTCTAGGGAAGAGACAAAAGTTAAACATTAAACTCCAGCATATTAATTAACCCATTTTCCCAAAAATACATTCAGGAAAACACATAACCAATTACCATATTTTATGGTAATAACAAAAAAGTGAATACAGACTTGTAAACAGTGTTATTTGCATTTTCCATTATAACTTTCATTCTGTAAATTAAATTATATATTTATATATTAGTATAACTTGTTTTCACCATACTAATTTGTTTATTAATATTTTTCTGTTTAAATATATAAATAAATCAAGGGGAAATAAACATATCCAGCTGTTTAATCAGATTGACTACTGAACTTCCAGAAAAATCAGTAGGAAATTTGGGCTTATATCAACAGCAGAATGAGAGGCTAAAAGAAACAACTACTAAAAATTATTATATAATAATATTATATAAATATATATAAATATCCTATTGGATCCAATGTTCATCTTGTTTTCCTGAACACAGATTGTTTTACCTAGTGCACAGCACCAATTCACACAGCAAGGTGAAATATTTCTGTGTTTTATTTTAGTTTGCCCAAAGCACGGAGGAGGTAGTAACCCTCAAAAGGCTGGCTCACCAGTCATCAAAACTTTGCACTATTAATGCATTTTAACAAACAAAAGCATCAGCATTCATTGGTTGGTTACAAATTGCATAACTTTTCTATTAATTAGAACTCACACCCCTTTTTTGGCAGTTATATCTCTCATGTGTCATGATAATTGGTCCACAGGCACAGTTCTTCTCCCCACTTGAGCCTGGGGTCTGTTGTGAGTAGGTGGTCAATGAGTCAGTGGTCACAATCACCCACTGCCAGAATTACCTTCCCCTAAGTTATGCTCACTTCTGCTGACTTCACTCGTGGTGGCTGTCATCCAGACAGACCATTCATCTTGGGGTAGTCTTCTCTTTTCCTTAAAACAAAAGATTACCCAAGCATATGGCATTCAAATGCAATTGATTAATCATAACTTTCCAGCCATCGCTACCGATAAACACTAAAAAATAAAAATTGCAGTTTGATTCAAACCTTGAGGGACTCAATATCAATCTGAAAGATTAAACACGTGGCTTGCCATCTGCCACTCAGCCAGATGGACTCAGAAAAGCATGGTGATTGAGGTTATGTCTGGATAGGTGGAAAGCTTGTGTATTTATGTACCAGCTATCTGGGAAGGAAAATAAATGTGTTTGTCTGCTGAGTAATTTAACTGAGGTGTGAGACAAAAGGGGAGTCTCTTTCTTCTGCTGGATTTAAGGCTTCCCCTCTTGACTCCAATCAGAAAAGTGGGTAATACTTCCACAATACTGTTTTGAAGACACAGAAGTGTAAGTTGTTACACATTTAAAAGTGCTTTTTTGAGTGCTTGTGCAGGTACTGCTCTTAATCTATGTCATGTATCACTGGAAGAGCATCTATTGCAGAAACATGTTCATTTAATTTACAGAATAAATAAATTAGCAGAACAACTGTTGAAAATCTACCTTTTCATAGACACTTGAAAGCTGTAATACATCTATGTGAGCTCAGAGAAAAAGGGTAAGCATCCAAGAACTGACTTGGCGTGTGATGTTTTTGGTAATAGATTTTGCGTGGTTCACCAAAACTGCTGCATAAAAATACAATTGGAATATTTGGTGAGAGTGAGTGACATGCAAGATACAGCAGCAAAAGGCATGACTTTTTCTGTATTCACTGAAGCATTTTGCAGCATGATAGACAAAGTTGAACTAACTGCAATTTACCGAGTTCAAAGTAACCACAACAGCAAATCTGGTAATATAACTCAAGCATGTGTTACAAAATCCTGCCAGTGACACTGAGTGTCAGTATGGGACAAATATTATGCCGCTGTCATCTGCACTAGTGAAGGGAAAAGTAGTGCAAATATATTTAGCATGGGATGGTGACACCTAAAAGGCTTATCTAAAAGTTAAGGGGAATGAGAGGTGGTATTAGAAAATTGGAAGGAAGGTGTAACTAATCTAGAACCATAGCACTTTGCAGCACAAACAGGTCTCTATCCATGAGGCAGTTGTGGGTGCTGATCACAAAGTCAGCTCTAAAACTATTTCACATGGATGCTACTAAACATAAGCAGTATTTGAGAGAAGACCATATGAAAAGAATATTGAGCTGCACACTTGTTGTTCCTGACTGCCACCACAGTCCATCATACTTCCCAGGCAGCTAAAAATGAAGATGTTCTTGATAGTCAAAAAAGTTGCCTACAGAAGCATGACCAGAAGAATGCAGAATTGTCTCTTTCCCACTCCTGGCCCTGCTGGCTATCTGGTAGGAGTGGCCAGAGACATAGGCAAGAGATCAGTGCAGAAGGCTCCCTACACATGGCCTAAAGAAGAAAAGAAAATACAGCTAGGAAATCTGCACAAGGAAATTCTGGCCCTTGAAAGCAAGAGAAATATTTTTTTTTTAGGATATAGTGGATTAAAACTTTCTGTAGCTGGTATGAAGGAATTATCCTCTCTACAGTTATCAGTATTCAGGGATTTTTGCAGAGCTTTATTATTAGTATTAGATATTTTCTTTCCAAATGTAGCAGTCAGGGCACACAACAGTAATGTTTAAGTGTCTTTCTGCTTGAGAGGTAATTCTTTTTAAAACATAAATGGAAGGATGATGGGTGTCTTACACCTTTATAAGTTTATATTTAGTGCTAACTTTGTATTGAAAGAGCACAGCTACTTAGAGTATTCCAGCTTTTGACTCAGTTGTTGAAACAGAAAAAGGAGACAGATATCAGCATTTGAGCTTAAAGTCTCTCCAAGCAAATTCAACTCTATTTGAGCAATTTTCCTTCTGAATTTTTAAACTAATATGACATCATTAAACAAAACTATGTTACACTGATTACATAGAGGGGCAGAATAGCATTAAGCAAAACAGTGCTTAAGGACAAATCCATTACTATTCTGAGACCAATCTCACCAGTTGTTATAAATATTTTACCACCTCTATCAAGCAATGAAAGAATAGAAAGCAAAAGAAAACTATCAGGAAAAAAAAAAAAAGGCAAACAAAAAAGAAAAAAAATCCCTAACAACAACAACAAAAAACTACCACAACAACAAAACAAAAAAATACAGGTATGAATTCTCACCTAATTGTTGAAGACATGTTTCAAATTCTCAAACACAGGCGGAAAATCACTACATGTTTTCAGCTTTGGTAGTATGAAAATCTCAGAAATATAATTATTATTACAGTATGAAATACTATTTTCAGATTTCCTTCTTATCTACTCTTTTGCAGAAACTACCGCAGCATCCATTGAGAAGAGAAACACTATCATTTTCTTTTTCTGACATAACCAATTTTAATGTTTTTTCTTATTATTATCTATTAGGTCTTTCAGTCAGGGCTCCAAGTTGGCTTCCACACTTGGAGGAAACCTTTTGGATCTTCTGCCATTGGCTTCAGTACTGAGTCTCAGTATTCCAAGAAGATGTCCTGGTAGACAACTACGTCCCTAATATCACATCAAGGTGTTTTGTAGTTCTTGACCTTTTTTTGCTTCAGATTTGCTTCAGCCACTTTTTACAGAAGAACCTCTGACAAATTAAAATGCAGGTAAATGCCAGGAAAAAAAAAATCTGAAATTTCAAATATTGTAGCTATTCTTATCTGCAAACTGCTGTAAGCCTAAGATGTTCTGTCTTCAATGTTAGCTCTGTAAGTACTGAGAAAATAACAAAAAATTCCATAAACCATGGTATGTAGCAGCAGCGGAATGCCAGTAGTGTCAAGGAAAACAGGTAAGTCATGTCAATTCCCTATGAAAACTTTCACTGCAGCTGTGATATTAAGGAGGATTTATTCTGTGAGACCAATTTCAGCATCACACTACCTTTCAGCATCATGCTACTGTGACAATGTGGCTTTTAAGCATCAGGGATTGCTTCCCTCTGGATGTTTGCAAGTGAGGCAGGCTGAACATCCTGGGAGTTCAAAGGATCCAATCTCCCAGGCTGCGTGGGTTTAGTAGCTGTTACCTACCCATTGCAGGAAAATGCTCCAAGTTCCCAATCAGCCACAGACCTCTCACTACAATGCCATGTCAAATGCCCTTCCTTACACTTCTCAGAATTTCCTGTTAGTTACCAGCAAATACTGCTGTTAAATGTGATCACAAAATTTTCATTAATCCACTATGGCAAGGTCATGTAGCAACAAAAAAAGCTGTTGACACAGAACTAGAGGCTCTCTCCTTGGATTATCCTTTCTTTCTGATCTTTTTCAAATCTCTATGGGTCAGACTTCAGGCAGCAATGAATGATGCATGTTGGTTACTGCACGGCTGCCAAAACCTGACTGCATGTAAAAGCCATCATGAGAAGCAGGCACTTCTGAAAAACAAGGCAAAAGAGATTTTTTTAGGAGCTTGCTTCTCTCTCTGACAAATGTTTAGGCATGTAGTAGGCCTGTACAATAGGCAGCCATGCCTGTTGCTATTTCTTGCAAGGTTTCAGCTTACGGCTGAGAGGAGTAGCAGGTTTTCAGGCTCCCTTATTCAAATCCAAAAAGGAGGGAAGCAGATTATGAAAAATAAGGTTTCATACTGTCCTAGGCCTAGATCAACAGGATTGAGAGGACAGACTGCCAAGTTTCAAAGAAACAGGGTCCTTCCTTATGGATGACCACATTGGCTAAACTCTCTGCTTCATGAAAAAGTAGGTCTTGGAGACCTCAGTGTAAATAGCCACAATAAAAGTATGTAATGTTTTTCCTGAATTTCAAATGTAAAAGCACCACTTCCTCCTCAGAAGATAACATTTCCAACTAACTTATAGCAATTTGTCATGTACCTTATCTACACTGTAAAAATGTGTTTCAAACACACGCTGTATTAGTATAAATGTAAAAATTTGTGTTACAAAGCTGTTACAAACAGTTGTACCATTCAACTGCACCATTTTGTTGAAAATTAAAAAGTTTTAAAGAAAAATGAAGAAAAGATATACACACATACTCCCATCTAAAAAAAAAAAACAAAAAAATTATGATACTGGTTTAAGGAAAAGCTGAAGAGCTGCAGGGAAAAGCAGGAATCCCATTCAGCTGCATACTTGATAGCCTGAAGGCCCAAAGGATATATGTCAGAGCAATTTGGTGTTGCATCATTACTTGAAAGTAATAACTATCTTTCTGCATGACTCATCTTCCTTAGTCACAAACATATAAGCCATTTCCATTATACACACTCTGTCAAGTAATGAGGTACTTCTTGGTAAATATTGGTGCTACAAGTGCATTCAAATGGTTGCCTGACAAAATCTGTCTTTCTAGTGCTTCAAAATCTGTAGTGACATATTTCCTCTGGAACTGCAGTAAAAATGCCTGAGAATAGAAAAATTTTTGATATGTGTCATAATAAAGTTATTTATATTTTCCTTTACTTTGATGCTAACTGGATATTTTATATTCAGAGAAGCTGAACATCAACAGTGTTCCCAGTTGACACAGCCTAGAGTTCATCTCTGAAGATGCATTATCAAGAGTGTCTTTGAGCAATGGTATGTGATAGGCCAGCAAGTGGCACTTAAGGGACGTGTTTTAGTGATGGATATGGCAATGGCATGTTTACAATTACATTGTATGATCTTAAAGGTGTTTTCCAACCTGAATGGTTCTATGATTCTATGAATTGTTGTTATCTACATATAAAATAGGATTAAACAAAGATGACAACTATAAAAGTAAAAAAACCCAAGCTCTGATTCTGTATCCTTGTATTTTTTCTTTCACCCCAGCCCCTTTTCCAAATCACTTTCTTTCTAAATTTCCTTGTCTTTTTCCTATTTTTCTTTGATGTCATTGTCTTTCATCTTACAATATTAATTTTTAGATCAAGATATTTCTTTGCTTGGTAATGAAAATGGCAAATCTTTTGTTAAAACAATTATATATAATTAATATATTTAAATGTGGTGCCAAATCACATATATTGTTGGACTACATAACAATTAATAGCTGGAGGAAAGCTTTGAAAACCATATCACATGATGAGTTTCTAGGACTATTTATTTTAAGAGATTTTTATGAATCATCAGTTAATCTTAGTACAAGGTTATAGACCTTAAGGTACAATTAAGTCATTTGAAGCCATGAAGTAGAATGTGAAATATCTCTCTGCAGTTTTATTATAGAAAACATACCTAACGGGCTGTATTGGCAATCCTGTTGAATTTGCTCTTTAATTCAGCATTAGCAGCAAAAATATATCTCCACTTTCTTCATCACATGTATGTACCTTTGCTTCAAAACGACTTGCAATTGTTTTTTAAAGTATGATTTCTCAGTTCTTTGAAAGCATCTCTTTTGAAAGTCCATTTCATTAGTGCAGACATGAATGCATGAATGGAAATTGAGTATTTTATAATCTGGCTTTTTAGCTGATGGTGAGTTCCAATAAATAGACATTCTCAGCATCTTTAAATGCATAGTGTCAAGTTCAGAGATGCAAATATTGTGCTGTAGCATGGATTTCCCTGTGCTCTGAGTTGCTTGTATTGTACTGTATTGAAATGATGTTGTATTGTGTGGACTCCCTTATTCCTGCTTCCCTCAATGCAGGTTTGACTTCGTGTAATTATAATCTACATACAGAAACATCATAAGGAGGCAAAACTTAAATTGAAAGGAGGGTGTACACATGTTATAGTTATGAAGGCATTGATCAAAGAGGAGGTGTTCATAGCCATCAAATTACAGATCAAGTGAACATTGGCAATAGAAGAAAAAGAACCAATACAGACAGTTTTGAATTAGAAAACTGAAAGACAGTGCTAAACATAGAAATGGGGGCTGGAGAGGGAAATGAGACTGCAAAGATTTAGGGAAAACACCTGAAAAATTGGTAGGAACATTGTCAAAATACTGCAAGTCAGCTGTCACAACAGCACTTTACAGAGAAGTGAAACATAAAGAAAATCAAAAGTACCCTACAGAGGACAAAACATGGATGCCAAAAACTTGCCATCTCTGCTACTGTGGAAAAAAAAGTGCATGAATACCCACTTTTATGCATGCTAAACTTGAATACAGGACTAAAGGGGAACTTGGCATCCACAGAAGTCCTCTAACTCTTCACTCATTCCCAAAAATGATAGGCTGCCTATGCACCCTACAGTGGGAGCTGCTGCAGTTTGAAGACACATCCTTCTTGCAATAACTACATGCATGCCAGAAAGAGACTTGTCACAGGCTGTCCAGGACAGAAGGCAATTAACTTGATTTTCATACCAATTTAGAGGTCCATTATGATGTAAAGCTAGGGGATTAAAAATTGTTCCTCCTTGGTATATCTGTTTGCATAATTTTTTAATTGGCTAAGGCAAGGGAAAACATTCCCCCTTCTACTCAGCAACATGGTTGTATAAATTGAGGATGTGGTAGAGGTGAGATTCTGAAGTTATTATTCTGGATTGACTTTATCAGGGAATTCTCTCACTGTTAACAGCTTGTCCTTCCTTAGAAAAACAGAGGACAAGTATCATGTTTGAACATTGTCTGTGTTTCTTTTAATTACTTGCTTTGGGCATTATTTCTTGAATTTCTTTTAATATCTGTTGGCTGGGGTTTCACGGAGAACAATGATGTCCAGCAAACCCTTAAGGTGTAAATGAATCCTATTTGAACCAAAAAAAATGGGTCACTGGAAGTTTCAATGTGAGCCAAATTCCCTGTTGGGGTAAATGGACATCTGCTTCATTTGAAGACTGCATTATAAAGCACCTTTACAGAAACAAATCTTTAGCCATGATAATTTTGTACTCCATGAAAAATATTTTTGATCCACAAAAAGACTCAATCTCTTTCTCAAATGAAAATGTGTCCAGTCACGTTTACAAATTGATTTCATGGCGTTAGGTGTGAGTTTAATAAGTAAATGTTATGTCTGGCTTTACAAATGCTGTTTACATACATATAGATTTTAGGGAACTAACTAATGTTGCTGACCAAAAGTAACTCTATTGGCACATCTAAGCAGGCCAGACAGAGGCTTTGTGAATCAGTCTGAAAGAGCTGAGCTGCCTAAGCTGCATTGGAGTTACAGTTTAGCTGATTAAATGCTGATTTGGCTCTAGGCTCTGACTCCCAATGTCACAGTGGCAAACCAATTTCCTGCCTGCTCTACGCTTCCACAGTTCATTTAAAATCAGTGTAAGAAGTTAATGCAGTTTAAGTTAAAACTGACCTAGGCCAGTACTTTTCTAAGAAATTATTAGAGTGCAAAACATCCTAATTGATTATAGACTGATTGGAGCTGGTTTTACTTTGTTACTGAAAGCAACCTTGATTCTGTTCCACATTTTAAAACATATTACCTCTTTTTCCATTTCTCACAAACAGATGATGCAACCTCTTTTCACCATTAGGGAGGGATCCATCAGCACCTTTGTTAAGCTAATCAGTGGAATAAATAAAATACAAATTTTTTCAGTACTCATATTTTCATACTGTATAAAATATAATTGTATTTAGACTCACAGACTATACTTGATCTGTGGGTGGTTTCCCATCAACTTTCCTGGGAGCTTCACATGTAAATGAATCAATCTGAAACACAGTCATTTAACAGTGTATCACGACTGTGAAAATTGTGATTTTGAGGTCTCAGTGTATGAGTTAAAATACCACAAGAATTTTGTCATCTGCTTTTTTAAAAAAAGCCCAGCTGGTTTTTACTTCAGCTGTATTTCATACTTTTCTAAAATACCAAGAAAAATATATAGGAGCATGTATAATAGAAACAGATGTATTTCATATGTTAAACTGCAAGGGAAAGAGAAATACAGTGAAACCTCCCTTTGAAATTAATTTCACAGATCTGTAAAACAATGAACATTATAAATATTTTATTTAGATTGTTCTTTATTTGTTTGCTTGGGGAATTTTTGTAAGACAGTGGATACACTCTAGAAACCAGAAGTCACTAACAGAAAAGTAGTTGTAGCATTTATTTCAAAACAGCTGGGCAAAGAACGAGATCAAATCCTGATACCAAAGAAAATCAATTTTTACAAGGCACAGTTTTTACTTCATCAAGGAAATTTTTGCCTGACCTTGCAAAACACTCTGAAGTTGGTTCAAACAACCAAGTAAATAAATGTTCAGTTCATTGCCTGACAAACAACTTACCTCTGAGTCCTTGAACTGTTGTCTGTTGGTCTCTTTCACATTCATCTCTTCTCTCTACACTTAGGACTTTCGGAGACAAACAGGCCCTGCATAAAGAAAAACATGATAATACTTTCATTTATGTATTGAAGTATAAACTCATTAATTCTTTTTTTCATTTGTATTGCTTAGAGGAGAGTTAATCTGTCAAATTGATAGCTAAAACATTCCACACATATAGAGATAAAATTACACAAAAATTTTAGAATTAAAAAAAAATCTGGTTTTCATAGAACCATAAAGATTTGTATTGCAAGTGACCATAAAGATCATCTAGTTCCAACCCCCTGCCATGGGCAGGGACATCTTCCACTAAACCAGGTTGCTCAAAACCCCATCCAATCTGGACTTCAACACTTCCCTCAAATGGGGCATCCACAATTTCTCTGGGCAGCCTGTTCCAGTCTGACCACCACCTCTGTAAAGTATTTCTTATCAATATCTTATCTAAATGGTCTCAAATCATGAAGTAGAAATTAAAGGGAGGATAAAGAAGTATTTTCTGCTTTCCAAGATAAAAGCTAGAAGTAAAATGCAGCAAGATCAAGGTTAGATTTCAGGGCAGACAGCATTAAAAACAAAAAGGACAGCAAAGCATTGAATAAATTGCCTTGAAGTCTTCACCCTTACAAGTTTTCATAGAAGTTTTCAACCTTTGACAGATGAATAACTGCCAGGGGAAAAAAAACCCAAAAAACACACAAACAAAAAAACCCAAATATACCCAGAAAAGTAGACCAACAGCTCCCTTCTATTTCTTTTCCCTTTGACTTTTTTTACTGAGTCTGAACCTCAGCCTCCTATGTCTAGTATGTCATTAAAAATTCTAAAAGTACCTGGGATTCTATCCCTGCTTTACCTCTAGGTGCAAAGTACAGCTGCTGAGAAAGCCCATCATCCTTTAGGAACATTGCTCAACAGCAAACTGGATTATTCATGTTTGCAATAACTAGAGCATGAATTTGGATTTCTACTAAATGTAGAAAATATTTATCTGCTTTCAATGTTTATTAGGAACATAACCAAATAGCTGAAAAATATTCACCTTTTTTCTCAAAGTTTAGTTAAGTCCTTATCTCGTTCCTGCTGTTTGTCCTTTTCAGGTTTCCATGTTTGCCTCATTATTACCACTAAACTCTAACAAAGTAAGAGTACCACATCAGGTGTCTACAGTTAACTTTGTGTTTAGAATTGGTTTTTAATATATATAGAAATCACTATAAACACAATTGAATGAAAAAACATCCAGCCAGTTTTGTACTTTTATTCCTCGTTCCAGAAGCATGAGCATACATTTCCATTGACACCATTGGAAATCTGTGCTTGGAAATGACACTGGAAATCATGAATGACCAGAATCATCACCTGTTCCTAAAGTGAATTTGCCTACAGAGGCATCCAACTCTTTGGTGAAACTGCAATGAAAACAGCAGTTTTCTAAAACTGGACTAACACATTAGGGGCAGAATGATTCACAAACAAAAGATTTACCATTAAGCAGCGATGGATTTAACAGCTTTAGTATTAGCAATTCTGGCAATTCAGTGCTCTTCAGCCAGGGCTGTCTAGGATAAGGACAATCATATCTGCATGATATATTACTGCACCATTAAGTAGATGTGAAGCATCCATCACTGGTCATCACTAGAACAGGATATGGAAATCACTGAACCATTATTCTGCTCTGGAACATTTCTTATGTGCCCAAGCTCTTGAGCACTTGACCTTCAGCAAATACATGCATACCTAAAAATAAACTCATGAGTAAATGTTTGCAAAAGTGGCACAGAAAAAATATTGACAGTTTTGGAGACAAATTTCCACTCTCTACTAACATATAAACATAGTATTAAAACAGAAAAGACTGAAGCTTCAATACAAGCTGCTATTCTTAAGGCCTGTCTACCTGAGGATTTAAAATGGTTTTGCTTTATATAAACCAAAAGGTGTTGCAGAACAATGTGTTAATGTGAAATAATAGAAAGAGGTTTCAGACTTTTAATGTGAAATCACTACTGAAATTGAAAAGCACAATTTCCCATCTTAATTCCAGCCCTAAAATAACTAGATATTCTTCTGTGGTCACAATAGCTTCTTATGTGCTGTACAAATGATTCCACACTTTTGTGATGTCCTGCCAAAAACCATAAGAGTATGATAAGATACATCATCCTTTACTATCAGAAACAGATGATTCTAGTAGACTTTATTTATTAGGTAAGCTCTGTTAGTGGATTCTTATTGTTTGGGCTGGCAGTTGTGACTAGCAGAGGAAGAGAACACTTCCATACCGAAGCAATCATTCCAATTAAAAAAAAACCATTTTTTCCACCAATCAGAGGTTGCAAAACCATTACAAAATCATTTTAAGCTTTTGTAATTAGGTCAAGTAATTCTTTACACCAGTTAAGATTTGACAAAATACAGAGTTATTTGGTTTTCAGGGAAATCTTTAGATACTTTTCTTCTTTTCCTTTTCTCCAAATTTGACTAGCCTGCCTCAGAAAATTCTGTTAAGAAATAAGAAAATACCCACTACAGAATGGAGGAAAAGTAGCCCCTTTTGGATGTACTTAGTTCACAAACATGAATTGTCCCAAAAAAGCTATTCCTCTTGGCTTTTAGAAGTTTCTCTAGTAGACGTAGTTCATCTTGCTTCTTTTGCAATTAATGAATCATTAGCAACTACTGAAATCTTGTGGAGCAAAAGCAATTTTCTACCTTGCTGATTCATGCTCTCACAGACATATAGCATTCCTGAGCTTGGAATCATAATGAAAGACAGACAAAATAGCATAATTTTGCTACTTTCACTTGCCTTTGGCCATGGATTGCTGTAACTTCAGCTTAAAATCAGTAGCAAAAAGTTTTTGTTCAATTTTCATATTTAGATTTTATAAATATTCTGAAATTATTAGCAAATTGATTTAAGTTTCCATGTGATATATGGTTGTTTTTATAAGGTCGTTTCCCAAAGGCATTGAAAATGAAAATAATAGATTAAGTACTCTTCAAATTGATTTCCTCTTTCAAAAAAAAGTTTCCAATGAACAAGTTCTGAATGAAAATACAGTGATATTGTTTAATCTTTGGCATTAGCTGACATATATGCTTCTTAAAAAATTAAATCAATGGGTCAAGTATCCCCTTAGAATTTTGGAATAGGATTTGTCCTCCTCTTCCATTGTACTGTTTCTTACTACAGTTTATCAGTCTACTGTTTACTATTCAGACACATGTAAAATAAAATCTTTAAAATAAAATTAAATTAAATTAAAATAAATATTAAAAATAAAATAAAAAATAAGGAAAAACACAATCTTGAATCGATAAGAATCATAGTGCCACCCGTGGATGATTTTTTTCAGCATATTTCTCTTTCCTTATCCTTGTTTTTTCTCATTACACATCCTGAATATTTTCAAAATTGATTCATGGATTCCCACATGGGAAGGTATTTGGGTTGTATAAAGCCCCATTAAAGTCAATAGATGCCCCAGGGCATACTAAATTCTCACTACATCAAGCTCCTTTGTTGGATGAGTTTCTTGGAGGAAATACTGGTATTTTCAAATTTGTATGCCTAAAGCTAGTAATTTATATGAAAGTGGCAGTAGTTCCATAAGGACTGACAACCAAAAATGCCCTGGAAACTAATGTGAACAGCAAATGATTTCGAAATAATTGGGCATTATGTATCTGCATGATCACCAGTGAAAACAAAATTCGAGTATTGCAGCTCATTGAGACATCTGCAATGTAAAAGGGAAATTGACAGATTGAAGAGAACTGAGCAACCCCAAATCTTAAGTGAGGTACGAATGCAAGAAGAAGATAGCTAAGGAGGCAAACCAATTTACTTCATCAAAAGAGAAGCCTGAGATATTATTTAATCGAAATATTGGAATACCTCCAAGAAAATACAATACCAACCTTTTTAACAATAGAAATATATTACTTTAGGAGGGAAAAAAAGCCTGCTTTAAAAATCTGGGCACTAAATCCATGAAGATTTATATTAAAAATAAAAGCACACATCTGTCATTATGAGAGTGGCTAGTGGGGTCAACTCTCAAAATAAATTACTGAGGTATAAGATAGTTCTCCATTTCTTGACAACTTCATTTCAAAACTGATTTCCTTCCTTTAAAATACATTTTAGTCAAACAGAAATGTGACAGTTTACCACAAATGTAATTGGAGGAAACTGTGTGGCATGTGGTTCTGTCACCAAATCAGATGGACATTTCTACATTTTAGAGTGTAAAAATCAGTAAAAAGATCTCAAAAAAACCCAGAGGTGTTATATCCCCACTTTCGAAAATTTGCTTTTTAGGTAGAATAATGAATGATAAAGTATAAATCCAGTACACAATTCAGAAGAAAAAATTATGGAATATTAAGGATACTAAAACATAAATAATTTTTTTAATTAAGGTATATAATTTGTGTCTAGGTACCTAAATAGAGCACTTTTTGTTACTGAATTTTTTTTTCTTCCAATTGAAAAATATTTTGAAGGAGAAAAAATCATCATGACATTCTGGTACAGTAACTGAATGCTCTGAAATATTTTGGGGTGATAATACCAAAGTGGAAGTTTATAATTTCATCTTCTATTGCATCCTTAATCACATTAAACCTCCCTACTTATAAAAAACAATATCTGAGCTGAAAAAAAATGCTCGTGAGTCCATCTTAGATGGAAAATATTATCTGTTCCCTTCTAATCCTGCTCCTGTATGCTACTGAGAAACCTCTTGATAAGCTCCTGAATGCAAAATAACTATTTGCCAGCTTGTAATAAGGCTTTCTCCCAGATCTATGGTAGTGTGCTGCACATTCACACACCATAAGAGAATAAGGACCAATGTGTTTTCTGTTGTCCAGCAGAACTAGATTGTTTCTTTTCCTTGTGCTCTTCCAGCTGTGAGGAAATATTGCCTCTAGACATGAGTGCTGCAGACACCCGGCAGCCCCAGGCAGAGAGCGGCCAGACCCTCACCCTGTGTCACTTCCTAAAAGCTTTGGAGAGTCAAGGTCCTGCTGAAAGGAGGTAAGAAACATGTGGGGCAATAACTTGATGAGTCTGCTGACTTAAACGAGAACAGTTTAAAAGATGAACAATATTCAAGAACATTATTTTTCATCCAGAGGTGTATCCTTGGCAAAATAAAGGATTAATTTCTCTTAGCTTCCTCCATGGATTTCTAATCCTCTTCATTCTTTCTGTTTTGTCCCACAGAATTTGGAAGAGGCTCATGTATTTTCCTAAACACTTAATTGACTATTCCTGCATTACTTGGAAATCTGCAGCCAAAAGGCCTGGGGAATAAATGGCTTGAAATTAATGAGACTTTTGCAGCCCTTCCAGAGGCTGGGAGTAGAAGATGGACCAGAGATAAAGAGAAGGAAATATTTCACAAAATTAAGTGTAGTATAGGCAGGAGGTTACCAGAGTAACATAAAGCAACATGCTTTATGGAGCACAAAATAGCACCATTGCTATTAGACCTGGTTCAAAAGTGCAGAGCTAAATATTTCACGCTGTGAGGGTTTACTCTGGGGATTGTATTCCACAAAGAATATTGAGTTAATATGTTCTCCTGGAGTCCAGAATTTTTTCTCTCTGTGATGATGAGGTTTTGCTACATTCAGGAATTCTGATCTGACTTCCACATTCTTCACTTCTTCATTCTTCATTCTTCACACACTCTCTGAGCCATTTCTCTGTGTGTATGGAAGTCATTCCCATGAATCCTACATTCACAGTACTCTGAGTTCTCTCCAGAAGGAGAGGAATAAAACTCATCTTTGCTTTTGTCTCAGGTCCCATGATACTGGGAGGAAAAGATATCAATATATAATGCAACTGAGAATTTTGGTTTTATCAGTCACTTCCACCCCCTTAAAGAGGCAAAAAGAAATAATGTTAGTCATAATCATAACAAAAGTTCAATTTTTAAAAAAACAAGTATCATGCAGCAGGCTTTTTCTCCAGCAAAATAAATCTGAATGCTTCTTTGAACTAAAAATTACATTAAAATCTACAGTCTCATATAATATTTTTAATTGATTCAAATTAAAGAATGTGTCCAGTCATACCACAGAATGACAACAAAAGTCTCTTTATTCCCGAAGCATCACCCCACATATCCACAGTTTTGACTACTGACCTCTTGCAAAGTCTTATTCAAACCAGACACTGAGTTTCTTTGACCTACTGAAAAAACTTTGTTTAACCTCACGTGGAAAAAGGTGTTTTTCTTTCTCATAACAAAAGTTCTTGAAGTAGAGAAGAAGCGTGATAGGAGTGGTTCACTGAGGCACAGAGCTCTCCACTGCCCTCAGCACCCCTGAGCTGTCAGTATCTCCTGGGATGTCAGCCCGTGCAGCAGGAGAGCGTTGCTATTCTGCTCTGAGGAGAGGAGCCCAGGGGTCTGCAGAGCTCCCTGGGGGCAGGGGCACAGGGGGGCTGATAACAGCCACAGCTGGGGCTCAGAGAGTGCAACGCCAGTGAGCTCCAGCATCATCCTAAGGTGCATCATCCTGGAGGCTTTGTATTCATCTCTCATCCTTTAACTTTTCTTCAGTTCTGCAAAAATGATCTGTGTTATACACATGATCTAGTGAGACTATTGTTTGAGATTATCCACCACAGGAGCCTTAGTTTAAAAAATGAACAGCAAGCTTTGTTTAGTAGCCTAATGACTGCAACAATGGCAGCAAAAACAAGCAAAGAGGCAATGAAGGTAATCAGAAATATCCACAGTGCTTCCTGAGTGACTCTATTAAAACTGGAACCAAGCAGTGATGAAGGGAAATTCTACTTCTACTGTTTCTTCTTGATCTGCAAATAGAGAGTATTTGGCCTGAGTCAATACGACAGAAGTCCAGAATATAAAGGACTACTTACGACATTTATTGATATAAACATCCCAAAGAGCTAAATGAATATGGGAAAGCCTTCCTGTAAACAGCCAAAATAATTAATTCAACAAGGATTTAAACAATTAAAAATAGCACCAGTTCTCATAGAAAGATTAGCAGTAGCTAATGTCACTAGAAAAGATGGATTTTCAATCTCCTTCTGCTAGGAATATTCTACTGTTGTGTGCTTCACTGTTTCCATTAGAAATTTCTTCCCTTTATATTTAAGCTCTTTCCCCTTTGGATGTTCTTTCAGCCCATTTCTTTCTCTCTCATTGGACTACCACAAGATAGAAATCTTCCATTCTACTAAGAAATTAATTTGTTCCTTTGGGAAAAAAAAAATTGCTCAGGAGACCCAAAATAATAAAAATGCTAAGTCTAAGCAGCTTCTGCTGAGAAGACATCAGGAAATCACTCAGGATGCAGGCTGGTCAATAATGAAATATTCAGCGTATCATTAAGCCTGAAAATACTGCTAGTACACAGAGTAACTTGGGCCAGATTTGGAAAAATGATCTTTTTAAAGGGCTGAAACCAGAATCCTTAATTAAACAATTTAGTAGTAGTCAGCAAGGAGTTCATTAGAGTGATTTCTTAATTAAATTATACTGGTCCAGATGACTGGGTATATATTATCACTCCAAGGATACTAAGGATTCAAGATAAGGAAATTATTAAAAATCACATACAAATTCAGAAATATTGTAATTGTTCAGAGAAAGTTTTCTTTAAAAGAGCATTCACAAATATATAGGTTAAAATAACTGCCTCCTTTTATATCATTTATACCTTATTTATAAGCTGCACTTGGTAGAAAAAAAGAAAAAGCTTTTTGATGAATATGTGACATTAAGCAGTGTGATTATTTATAACATTAGTACAACCACATTTTCAGTTTACAACAACTGGAATAAAAAACAGAGTTCACTTTTGACTTGGGTTTTAGTTCAGCATTACTTTTCTATATACATATAAGCATATCTTCAAAGTTGAAAGTTCTTTTGAGCAACCGTAAGTAATTTAAACACTTAACAGAGATTGCACAAACTTAAGAACATGAATCACTTATTTGGAAATTTGATACATACTTATGAATATGTGTGTTTTAATCACTAAAATGTGCTATTTGTATAGATACCAGGCTCTGGATAGTTTGACTGTGAAAAATAGCTTTAAGATGTAACTTACTGAATAGTCAAAAACTTTTTACTGTGAAAAACAAAAACAAAACAAAAAAACCTACAAACCTAGATTTTTATGTTCATCACTCAAAGGATTTCCCAAATTTGCTGGTGGTGCATTCCTGCTGCCCCTTTGGTCTGACAAAAGGGCTGCTGGGAAAGGACCTCTCAAAACTTTTCCACCAGCCAGCCTGACTCCTGCAAGGCTTCCAGCTGGTTTGATGACCTTGGTTGTAACGTGCCAGTGGCTGAGGTCAGATCTGTGCTTACAGGCATCACTGCCCAGCCAAAACAGACAGATGGTCATGTGGGGTCAGGTAGGGCAGATGAATTTCTCTGTCAATGACAAACACAGTCAATGCAAAATAAGAAATACATATTTTCCAAAGCAGAACTCAATTCAGGATAAAGTGCTCAAAACTGATAAATAGAACTTTTCAGGCTCCTAGCTTTACCCTTCAGTTTTGTAAAATTAGTAAATTATACTATTTATTGGAAATCAATGGAAATCAATTTTATGGTGGAAGCAATCTTTTCCCAGACAAAAAATCCAATGTGACTTGACAGAGTCAGATTTTTTATCCAGACATGTGATTGTGTGTGAGCTCCTTCTTACAACTTGCCGTCTTTTGAATTCCAAAGAAAGAACGTGCACCTTAACACCTTCAATCTCAACACCTTCACAAATACTGGTGCAATCTAGGATTAATTAACGATGAAGAACCTGAGTGACTTAGGTCTCCTAGTTTGCCATGTCAGAGAGAAAAGCCACTTCAGAGAGGCAGAAACATAACAAAGAGAAGCTCTGTGCAGATGAGCAGCCGTATGGTGGCTGATGTACCAAAACATGCCATGTCAAAGTCCTGTGACAATTTTGAAACATAAGAAATCAGTTATGTTTTCGGAAAGCAAATACTTTATACTTGCTAGATGGCCTAAAAATTCACTAGACATCTTTATAATTTTGTGCATTCCAGACTTCTGTGTAACAGTTTGTTGTATGCAGAGTGTTCATATCTACATAACTACTGTAATTTCCTGCAACTTGTCTTCCAATAACATCAGAGAGAGTGATAAGTTATTAACTGTCTGCTTCTTTTTCTCTCTTCTCTGGTAATTTTTGTTAGTAAGTAAGCCTTCTCCCATGCTATTATAAACGCACAAGTATTTTTCTCTTTGAAACATAAACAAGAAAATGAGAAAAAAAATCATTATATCAGTACTGTTTTCTGTCCTGTATGCCTGGAGATAGAATTTTGACAATGCCAGTTATTGACAGCTCAGCATTACAGTGATACCAGCTTTGACAGAGAATTACAGAGTAAATGCTTGTTTTTCATGTTACATCAAAATCTGTTTTTTTACACTGTTCTCCATTTTTTCAATCAGACACTGCACAAGAAAGTTCCTTACTGCCATAAAGTCACTTCTTCTCTTAAGACACCTTTTTTTTTTTTAATTCCTGAATCATTTTCAATTTTGCAAGTGCTTTTTTAATGAAAATTATTTAATGCATAGGTGAATACTACTCGTTTTACAAATAGAAAAGTCTTACACTAAAAATTAATCATCTAGCCAAAGGTCTTGAACCAAAACTGGGACCCACAATGTCCTAATTCCCAGAAAAGTGTTTGAACTTCTCCTTCATCACACTGCCTTCTTTCCAGAGTAGTTTAAATCAGAGTTCAAGTCAAACATCTGTTGATATGAAAGCAGAGATGCATATTTAATATTTTGATACAGGCAAAATATTATCTTCTCTCAAAGATATAAAGTGTAGATTAAAAAAAGGGAGGAGATTTACGAGACTTCCTAAAACTTCTTTTCCATATAGCCCAGAATGCAAAATGTTTAATGAGAAAAGCAATGTATTCTACAGGGTGGTTTTTTAATATTAAAATGTAAATATTTTTTTAAAAACAGAGAACAAGTTGTCTTAAGCTATTTAATAGAAGTTCAATATTAAACAGTCTTTGGCTATTTTTACTGTATATTAGATAAGCCTCAATCATGGTCTTTGCAAGATGTGAAGAATTCTGACATTTAGTATTTAGTACAAATTGGATATTACTAATAGATGAACCACTCCATCTGAAAATATGCTACATTTTGTCAACGTTCATTTGAAAAACTGTACAGTAGTCTTAAAATAAAATGTCACATGGGTTTACTTTCCTAGATCCTGGAGCAATTTAACTGTATTAAAATACTCCATTTCAAAATTTAATCTTCAAGTTCTAATTAGATAGTATAACTAGTTAAAAGATAGATCCAATATGAATGGTTTCAGCTGAGATTCTATCATCTCCACTGTGACAAGTGACTCAGTGAGGAATTTCTGATTACAGGTAAAGCATTTCAGTGACTGCTTAGTGTTCCTAATTTGTTTTCAAAAAAAAGACTCTCAACAAAATGAGAGTACCCATCCTAGCAGGATTGAAGTACGTAAAAAATTTAATCCATTTATCTATAGAAATTCAATATAAAATGTGATTAACAGCAATAAAAAAGATTCCAAATAATATTGAAAAATATAAAATGTAAGGTTTTGGGAACAAACATCTTATTGAAACATCTGCAGATTCCTTTGGAGTAAATATTCACTGACAGCTGATTTCAGTGTCAAATGACAGTGGAAGCACTACAGATTCATAGGCTAATATGCAATTTTTAGATTGGTCAGCAGGAGAGCTTTGCACTAAACAGTGCTTCTCTCATTTCTCCATACTTTGTGAGAATGAGTAAGAGAAGAACATTCCTGCTAGGGGTATTTGCAAAGCTGTAGAAAAAGAATAGCAGGACTTCAGGGGCAGTGACAGCTGCTGGCACTCGGGCACTGCCATTCTGCCACCCGGATCTTGGGCATGGGAGTCACAGAGCAGCCCCAGATCCATCACAGCAGGAAGGGCTGGCGAGACACCCAGCACTGCACAATCTATTCTTTGTGAAATACGGCCTCAAGTGCAAAGTAACACATTCTGTTCACAGTGAATACGCTTGCACATAACTAATGGAGACTTGCAGGATTTATTAGAGGGCAGAAAACTGTTCTTTTCTGTGCTGATCTCACTGGATATAAAACTTTCTGTGAGTCCTATATCATGTATAACATTTTTCTATTAGGTAAAGAAGCAGCTTGGCTGTAATAGACATCAGGTTTCACAATGCTGTGAGAATGGTAGTTTCAGGAATTTTAAAATAATTATATAAATTCAATTAACATATTAATTGTATGAAAAATTGCATAACCTCTTTTTGCAATCAGTGTTTACTTAGTGTCTCATCTCCAGGATTAGGAGAAAAATACATTTGACTCTCAGAGTAACTGGTTTATTGTCCCGTTTTTTGATTTTGTGAGCTGACAGAAAACCTGCACTCTATGGACAAGAGCAAGATGACATACAGCAAAAGAATTAAGAAGACAAATCCTTTTGGGAAGGATTGAAAGAAAAATAGTAGAGGTGGATCTGGCAAAAGGCACCAATCAAGGAAGAAAGACTTCAGCAAGAGATTCTGGCTGAAAACAGTTGCCATGGACAAGAACTTTTGTAGGAGCTCCAGGGTGTTTTGTATCTGCTCCATGTTTGGAGATGCAGTATTTTAGAGTGAAAAGAGATTACACCACAAAAGAGGCATGAAGCCAATTTTCCCTTCTTTTCCTCAGCGTAAATCCAGACCAGCTCATGAAAGATTTACAGTGATAGGCTGGCAAACGACATTTGATCCATAAATTAGAAGATACAAAACTGAGATGAAGAAAGGAAGAAGAGACAGAGCTAGAGTGTGTTCTAAAGGACAGAAATTAGTGATGAATGAAAAAAACCTATCAACTTCCAATGAAATATAAATGTTAACTATCCCTTAAAATAAAAAAAAAAACACTGCAGTAAAATTTTGTGAAATTTCTCAACACAGACTTATATGAATAGTTCTAAAGACCTAAGATGAACAAAAAGGCACTTAAAAATCAATAATTTAGGAACTGTCCTGAAGAAAATCATTCTGTAGTCTACTTGCAATTTTGCACCTCTTTTTCTAGGGAATATTTCTTGATCTGTTTCTTCTTCATTTCACTGGTACCCCAATTTTTTTTCTCTCAAAGAGAAAAAGAGGGATAAATAGCATTGTAGGGGGTAACTGAATAATTGTGTTGACTGTACAGCAATTCTATGGTTGTATTCCATCAAAAGTGTTCAATAGCCCATTTAAAACATATAGGTGGGAACTGGAATTTTTTTTCTTAGCAAAAAAGACAGAACCAGGTTGCTTAGTAGCCCAAAACATAAATTAAGATATATGATAGATGCAGCAAATTCTCTTTTGCACTTTCTAAAATATTATGCTGTTTTGTCTGCCCTTATTACCCATCTATAAATTATAGTAGCCTACATTATTGTCAAAAAAATAGCCACATGTAATCTATACTAGATTAGTAGAAGGCTCAAACCCTTTAAACTGAGAGGAAGAGATCTACAAAAAATATCACCTCTGCCTTTTGGTCTAGGGACATCTTCTTGGTAGGAGATACCTCCATGACTTACCATAGTTTCTTGGCAGTTCAATAAGTATCTTAATATTCAGATGAAGGAATTATTTAGCATTATCAGAAAGTCTCTTTTCTTATGAAAGAAGGTCACCTTTGTTATAAAATGTTAATAGGGTTTATTTAAATGTTGTTACATAAAAAAGAATGTGACAAGGTAAAAGTGTCCATTGGGCACTTCACTTTAAGCTGATTTACAGTTTTTAATTGAATCTTTGTGTTTTACTGACCATTTTTGTACTTGTGTTGTCTTGATTATATACTCCATTTCTAACTCACAGAAAAATTAGACCCACAGGGGTCTGAGCTATAACTGAGGTTTTGGTAATACAGATATGAATCATAACAGTACTATCTTGTGTGATTATGTCAGTGGTGGCTTTTTTAGTCATAAACAGATAAAAGATTCAAATAAATTATTTGTCTTCATTCCATTAGACTGAAAAAATCACCTGTCTTATTACAATAATATTGTGGTATTAAATTTTTAGTATAGAATCTGAAAAAATCATTTTGCTAAATGAAAATAGCATGGTTTCTGTTAGGGCCAAAGTACCACTCATCGTCTATTCAGACAAAAAAAAATCAACCAAACAAAAAAGCATATCAGTGACTACTGTGAATTTTCTATTAATTTTCTGTGCATAATAAAATATTAATTATGAATATTTAGATTCAAAACAGTTCACCATCAGAGGTTTTTGACAAGATGTTTTGGCATCTGGATATGTTTTGAGACATGGCTTTGGCTCCACTGCTCGCTGTGCGTCCTAGGGCATCAGGAGAAAAACTCACACAAGACTTCAGTAATTTCAGGGAAATTATCAAATGATTTTGCCACAAAATTAGGATTACTGCACTCTGTGTCTGTTCCTACACAGGTTTCCTGTTGCTCATGAGGTTTTCCTGATCCACACTGTAGGTGCAGCACTACAATAAAGAGTAGGACATCAGTGAAATCCTTTTTAAAGAGAATGACCTACTGATGACCCATGAATAATATTTAAAAGTAATGACAGTCTGGATATCTTCTTGATGTGCATACCAGTCTTCTATGTATTTAAGCTGACTCATTTTTTAAACTGTCCTAGAAATTTAAATGCAAAACATCCCTGTATTTATGTTACTCAGAGTTATATAACTCTGCTTAACCAACTTGAGCTATGACATTTCACTTTACTGAAAGCCATGAACATTCAAAAGTTAAAAGACCCTAACCTCATGAAATAGTTTTCAAAATGTTCTTTCCATTCTTCACTGCAGCCTAGAAAGCTCACTTTTCCAAGCTTTAATCTCTAACTTCAAGCACTAAATCTTCCAGAGGGGGGAGTTTAGGGTGGATAAAAATGACCAAAGTGAGGCTCATGGTTTGGCCATCTGATTTTAAAAGCTGGATATCAAAGTAAAGCCTGAAACACCACAGCTAAAATCACATAGGTTGATATAATCGACTTCTTTTATAACAGGTATTCTTTCAAATTATTAAATTAATTCAGCTTTGTGAATTGAATCAAACTGCAAATTCCTCAGGGCATGGCACAATCATTTTTTAATAGAACATTAATACAGAAGGGGCTCATCCCTAATTGAAATTCTTCAGTACTTCTGTAATATAAATAAAAAGCATAATTAGAAATTTATTAAGATAAAAAGAAATAACAGGTCTTGTAAATACCACTGAATGTTCCTATTATCCTTGTGGCATTAAAAGTTTACTGCTTATTTTGTTACAGAGCAATTAAAGGCAGGTAACTTTCAAGGCTCAAAGAAAAAGGAGTGAGGACTTTTTGTGAGCATGTTCTCTTTCATGAAGCCAAGGACAAAAACAGATAGCAGACCTGAACTGAAATTGAGAGGAACATGTTAAAATCAGTCTGAAGGATTGTCTTGAAGAATTGTGAAACAAAGGTAAGAGGAATTTTATTCATATAGTGTGCTAATTTTATTGAGGGAAATAATTCAAATGGAAACAGTAACTTATTTTTCAAAGACCAGTGCTTAACAAGTCAATGTGTGAGGAGGTAGGCACCTGTCAGACAGAAATGCTGGGATTAATATTTACAAACTGGAAGACAGGACGACATATCAGCTACTTCCCTAAGAGAAGTGAATGGAAAAAGTCTTTTCCATTCTACACTCTCTACAAATAAGACAAATCTATCCATCAGAGGGTAGATTCATTGAACATGGTTCTATTATCTACTTCACTCTAACAGAGCTCTGAAATTTGTACTACAGGCAACAGAAGGCATAGAAGGCATTTATTTATTTTCTAAACATAAGGCTATAAAAGTGGCAGTTTAAAAGCAGAAAAAATATGCAAAGAAATGTTCTATCTCACTAATGTTAATGCATAACCAGCATTTACTTTATATACATAATGCAGTGAAAAATAAATTAGATGACAGATGTCTTCTCCCTCGCCCTTGTCAGTTGTAGCATGAGTACACAAACAATCTAAATCACTGGGAGATATGTGCTATGGAAACACTATGCAGAGGTAGTTAATTATTCCTGTCAGAAAACAAAATGCAATTGCATTATTTATTTTGAAATTACAAACACAGTAAACCATAAAATAATCATTATTGACATAAAGGTAACTCTGTTCATCTCCAAGAGTAATCAATAAATCCATGGATTCAGTAACTGATAACTCTTTATAAGTGAAAAGGAAGTGTCTAAGTGAAAAATATTTACAGAAGATGTATGAATGCTGCTGACATAAACCTCCAAAATTAACAATTATCTTCTATTTAACTAGACCCTTCTGCAAGTATACATAATACAAAAATATATTATGTTTTGCTATAAGTGTCTTAGAGGTAGAGTTATCACTTACTATAATAAATCCATCTGTTTCCTAGTCATTAAAGGAAAAACATCACCATTGGAATTGAGGTTAAAAAAAAGTATTTTTCACACAGAGCTGTTCGATTTTCTAGTTCAGTGCTAATTCTTCTCCTTTGTCAGAGTAGTAGGCTCTCTTGGAGGCACTGGTATTTCAAGACAGTGATGCACCTAGGAGAGCACACCCTCCTTTCCACCATGATATTTAGATGATGTGACTTGATGGCAAAGAGGGTACAGACCCTAGCTGGGAGGGAGGAAGAGAGAGAGAGACTTGAAGATTTTTAACATCTAAGGAAACTCATACTCTGATAAAAATAAAGATATGAGAGAATGCAGCAAAAAGTGTTTTTCCAGTTATGCTGTGTATTGATCAATCTTTTAAGAAAAGCTGTCTCTCCCATACATTACAGTCTGTGTCATCCCTTACTGCCAGAACACTGGTTGCTGTACAGTACTGGACAACAAAGGAACCAGTCTTTTCATTTTCTGCATAAGTATTTTCATAAAGATAAAAGTGGATGTTGAAAATTGAAATAGAAATGCTGAAAAAATATGTGATTAATACATATTCCTCATAGATTGGTTAGTTGCCAACCATCAGTGCATAAATGTACCCTAAAGCATATGTTTTTACCAAACAATAAAAATAATGTATTTCTACAATGGAGTGAATAGTATTCTAACCAATATTTTTCTGATTACAACAGTAGGAAGTTATAAATGGAAAAAAAGAATATATTACAGCTAGACACAATTTACATATTGCTATTAGTGTTTAACACAAACTATATATGTATCGGCCACTATGGTTTAAAATGCCAGAATATTAGAGGAAGAAATTCTTTAGTAAGTAATTTACCTCAGCTTTGTCAGACAACCATTTCTCAGCAGAGATTTCTGCATGTAGAGCAGAGGCAAGAATGATGGTAAACAGAAGCATGAATCATTTCTATAACATGTTCTGAATCTTGCTGACTGGAAAGAATTGATCTCCTTACATGCAGACTCCTCAGACAAAGGCTTACACAGTCTGGGCTCAAAGTCCATCTCACTCCTTGCTACCCAAAGAAATGCACTCTGTGGTTTGCAAAGCAATAGGAGGAGCAGGACACTATTGACCAAAACCATCACATCTATTAGCTCCATGGTGCTGACTACAACTGTAATTCAAACTCCCTGTCCTGTAGTGAAAGCCTTCTGATGAATTATCTCAAGATAGTAAAGCAGCTGTCTCTGTAAATACAGCAGTTATGTTCCCCTGGACCCAGTTGCTGAGTATTGGAGGAATTTGAAAAACAGTATTGAACTTGAAATTACTATCAGATTTTTAATTTTAATTTAGTTTGGTATTATGAGGAGTTATATGAAGGAGCTATGCATGTGGACAAGATCATGATTTCTTTCCTTAAACACACCTAAAAAGTAACTGCACTTTGAATAGTTATAATTTTTCAGATAGTGCTGATTTAATAGCAATTAATCAATGTTTTCTGGTAATCAGAATATGAATTATTATTTTACACTTGTAAAAAACTTAAGGTCTTTTTCACCTTTGATAATGGACCACTTGAGATTAATTTATTCATCTTTGCAGCAACAGAAACCCTGCTACATTTGTGATTATGAGAATACTTAGAAGTGAGATAATGATGAAGACATGGGTTTCAATACAGATTTTTCAGAATCCTGCAGCTCTCAGTAGGGTAAATACATCAGTCAAAATGCACCCCACCAAGAAAAAAATATAAAAGAGCAGGATAATGAAAAAAAAGAACTAGTTGGTTTTGATTTGTTGTCCAAGTGTTAACCTAAGTCTCTGCACAGAACAACAAGAGACAGTAAATTGCAAGTATTGTTCTATTCAAAAAGACAACAGAAGAAAATGAAAGTAAAAAGAGTTCATAGGATTTTCAGAAAGTAATCTCATGGCAGTTTAATGAGAACTGGTCTTTAACTCTCATCTTACAACAAATCTCTGAAGAATAAACATCTAAGAACTAAATGTATTGATAAAGCAAAGGAGAATTATAAACATATACAATATTTTTATGATATAACAGTTTCACAACATTAAGCTTGAAACTGTGCCTAAAATTTAGTTTCATTATACCACAAAATTGATTTCCATAGGATTGGTCCCAGCCTGCTTTCACTCATATGAAAAATAAGTGTGCACTAAAAAAAAATTTTTTTTATTGTCTAATCTAGTTGATACCTTTTAATAAAAATGCTGGTATAGTTTCATGGACTCCGTAGCTGACCTATCTTCATTTCCTATACATCTGTATTCAAAGAAAACCAATTCCTTAAAAAACAAACAAACCAACTCAACAAAACCAAAAATAAACACAACAAAACCAGATCCAAAACATTCTAATTCATTACTTCACATTCAAAAGGTGACACAAAGCTTTTTCCTGAGTTTTTATAGAGCTAACCAGAAGGGTGAAAATTTAGGAGAGCTCATGGAAAGCTTTTTCTGAAGTTTACTTGCAACCACACTGCAGTCTAAAGAGCAGAATTGAACAAAACAATAACTGACTAAGGGTAAAGTCCCAGCATTTTCACTCTCTAAAGTGTGTTTTTTAAAATCTAATTTCAAGGAACACGGCTCATTGTAGGTGCTGTAAATAAGTTTTCTAGCCATGATTATGGAAGACCTTGGAGAGCTGGGAGCTGTCTGAAATTTAACAAAGGCAAGTGCAGGGTCCTGCACATGGGGAGGAGTGACCCCATGCACCAGCACAGGCTGGGGGCCAACGTGTTGGAAAGCAGCTCTGCAGAGAGGGACCTGGGGGTCCTGGTGGACAACAAGCTGTCCATGAGCCAAGAGCATGTCCTGGTGGACAAGGCCAATGGTGTCCTGGGGGGCATTAGGAAGGACAGTGCCAGCAGGCTGAGGGAGGGGATCCTGCCCCTCTACCAGCCCTGGTGAGGCCACATCAGGAGCGCTGTGCCCAGCTCTGGGCTCCTCAGGGCGAGAGAGACATGGAGCTCCTGGAGCAGGTCCAGTGGAGGGCAACAAAGATGAGTAAGGGATTGGAGAATTTCACTTATGAGGAAAGGTTGATGGAGCTGGTTCTCTTCAGCCTGGAGACAAGTGGGAAGGTGTGGTGTTACATAAGAGAAAGGAGCAGGACTCTTCCCAGTGGTCACAAGAGGCAACTGGCAGACACTGATGCACAAGAAGTTCTACCTGAACATGATGATCTTCTCTACTGTGCGGGTGACCCTGCATGGGAACTGATTGCCCAGAGAGGCTGTGGAGTCACCCTCATTGGAGATATTCAAGAACCATCTGAACACGATCCTGTGCCCTGTGCTCTAGAATGACCCTGAATGAGCAAGGGGGTTGGACCAGATGACCCATAGTGGTGTCACTTTGAACCTCACCCATTCTGTGATTCTGTGAAATACATCTGAATCTATCTAAGATCCTTCACAGAGCCTACCAAGACATATGTTGGAGAGTAACGTATTCTACTAGAAATCCTGCATATTGCATATAAACTGCATATGCATGACTGAAAAAAAATCAAAGAATCTGGAGACATATTTTAATACAGAATACAAGAGTGGACTAAGTAATAACTTAATAATCCTAAAAAAAAAGGTAAGTAAAAACTATGCATAAGGGTAGTGAGAAATGAATTATTTCATACAGAAAATAATAAATACACTGAATAAACTGTCAAAATTGAAAGCCTGGATATTGCCAGAAGACAGATGAATTTCACACACTAAGCAGCAAAGCTTTGAAGTGAATGTATCAAAAAACTGGAAAGGGCGGCACAGCGGTTCAGAAAAAATATGTTCAGTACAGAGAAAAGTCTTCAAACTCAGGCTAAAAAAATAAATACATAAAAAACCCCTGCCTAATTCTGGTATTGCTGTTTTCTGCTGTTAGGGAAAGGCCCAGGGAATTTCCTATGTAAAAATGAGCAAATGAACAAAATCTATGTTTTGATCATAGTGTTTGAAGTCTGAGTCCTAAGAAAAAAATATCAACTCGTGTTCCATATGTTCAGAAAAAGGAAGAAGATGGGATATTTTATTAATTTACAAAAAATTTCAATGATATTCAAAAGTCTGTGAATATGAACATTTTGAAGGCATTCATTAAGGAATTTAGGACTTTTTCAAAATACTGACTTTAAGAGAAGAGGAAGATCCTGTGTTACAAAGAAGTGCATAAAAATACCTCTATAAAGGTTACCACAAATTAGCAAATCAATGAAAACTAAGATTGTTCAAGAAACAAAACTACAGGTAAGATTAGAAAATTAAGCAGGTTACCACGAACACTATAAAAATAAGAGAATTTTTCAGATACAGTAGAGAAGAATGAAGAAAAAGTTAGCTACATGTTAGGGCTAGTTAGAGACTTAAAATTCCAAAAATTAAATTAAAACTATGGGTTTAATGTCCATGGTGTGGAGCCACAGTGAGAAGTAATCAATCTCATTTAAGAGGCTCAAGGAAATATTTGAAGCATATAGGATTAAATGTCTCAAAACCTCCCTCATTCAATATCAATAGAATGGTACTTGGGACTGATTATATACAATGTTAGGCACACCCTATCCCTCAGAATACACATCTCACTAACTAAAGTCACTGGTAAGGCAACATGTTTAGAACGTTTGCTTTTACATAAATGACAGTTCTGTCACTTAAAACACTTCCTTCATAAGCACTGTAAATTATGTTCCAGTTACATTCAGGAGTAATATTTTGAAAAAGTAGCTATTATTTCACCGAAAATAATAAGCAGTGCTGCTAAGAATAGCATGCTGATACTCAGCACCAGCTCCAGAAGAGCAAATTGTTGTGACAGCTTGCAGGGACATCAAAAGCCTGCAACCAGCTCCCCAGTTCCACGCCTAAAAGGGAGCAGCTGCAGAGGAGGACGTGGTGGTGCCAGGTCACTGCAGCAGCAACATCAGAATGTAAAAGAGGGCAGGCGCCTGACCTTGGAGCTGGATGGGGTCCTTCAAGTTTAGGAAGACTGGCAGTGTCCCAGAAAGGAAGAACTCTTTTTTTTGTTGTGAGCTTTGCAAATTTTTTTTCATTGTAGAAAATTACGGATCTCTGGAAATGCACAGAAAAAGGTGTGAGGATGCAGGTTAAAATCCAGTACTGAGACATACGCTACAACATATACAGAAACTGTAAATGCAAGTTTAACAGAGATTAAATAGAAATATAAAGCATAGATTGGGATAAATAAGAAGTCTTACTTCAGGGACCATTTTGAAAAAGTATACAGCACAAAAAAAAAAAAATGAGAGCATAGATTCATCCTATGACAGCAAAGCAGGGAAATTTGCATTATTTCTTGCATGCTAATCTTGTGTTTGCAGAAAATATAGATAAGTTAAGACAGTCACAGGGCACAATGTTTTTTTCTGAATAAAAAAGGAATTAAAGCAATTCAGAAATAAAAGAGAACTAATCTGTCAACTGAGAAATTATGTCCTTTCATCTTGTGTTTCATTAGCAGGTCCCAAACTCCTATATACTACTGGTGACAATAAAGTGAGTCCATATTTTATTATGTCTTATCTTTCTGTCTCTCCATTTCCTAGTCCTTTCCTGCTGTTAAAAATAAGTTAGTTCCTATTCAGTCACAGTTTGTAATTGTATACTTACACAAATACAATGCCTTTCATGGCTGCATGGTTTTAACACAGCAGAAGAACCTAATATCAGTGAGAAATAGAACACAACAACCCTTGTGGTCCCATGTATGGTGTGAGAAATATATTATTCCCACTCCCCCTTATAATGTAGAATAAAATCAAAATGAGCCATTACCAGAGGCAAATAATGAGTTTGTAAAAATTGAAGTGGATGGATAAATTTTCCTTCATTTTGCAGTAAGTTATATCTACCAGAGGCACAAACATTTGCATTTTTATGAATATAGGACATAACACTTTATGAAAAATTAGGTTTGGATTTCACTCGTGTCATGATTTGAGCCTGTTAGCAACCTCCAGAGCATTATTTCTATTATGGTATACCTATATGCTACTCCTCTTTCTGGGACACAGACAGAAAAGCAGAAAAGGAGGAAGCTAACATGGAAAAAAGAGGCCAATAATATGCGCAAGAAATATTTACCAGCTGGCAGAAGGTGTGTATTCAAATCAGCCACACCACCTACATTAGAGGTAATGTTCCAAAAACACAGTTCAGACAGAGTAAACTATCGAATCATCTTTTCTAGAGAATTACTTCATACAGTATCTTGCTACTTGAAAATCACATATATCTCCATATTTTTTTAGTTCATTAAATCAATCAATCTGATGAAATAAAACATCTTAATAAAGACAGGTCACACATTTTAAAATGGTACAGTAGAAACCCCTTGCTGTCACACAAGGATAAAGGCAATTACATTTTTAAAGAAAATTGTATAAGGACACATAAATTTTCATGCCAACACTCCAGGCTCCCACACACTCTAAGACATAGTCACTCTCATGTTTTATCTTGTAATACTTCCAAAGCAAAAGCTTTGAAAATTCTTCATGTCATCTAAAAGATGTAAAGTAGAATTCCAAGATGATGTTTGAACATTATTGTAATTTTCATTTTAGGAAGCATGAATGTCAATGAAGTCGTAAGTCTGACATCTTGAACTTGCGATACGTACCTGTGATAACTGAATTCAAATTCACCCTCAGATTTTATAAGGATGTAAAAAACCACCTAGATCTTCCATACAAAGACTACCTTTCTTCTTTTATGGATTGCTTTCCCTATTACATTTTAAGAAACTACCTTATGCGTAGAAGAATTTCTTCTTTAGGTCCCATTTGGTATTTATCGAAATAATTTGATCATTGTCATTAACTTCACGGAAATTAAACTAGTTGAATTTAATTCACTTGCAAAGAATTGCAATTGCACACGCGTATTCACAAAAATCATCTGCCTGAAAGTTCTAAAATCTACTAACAAGCAATTTGTTTTCAAAGTATATTTAAGTCTTTGTAGAAACAATTTCAAACACTGGCTTATGCAGCATTTGCAATATCATATAAGTCCTGAATCAGAAAGAGGGGTGTGAAGAAAGAGCAAGAAATCAGGAGAGTGGTACCTTCCTACCACACATTTTATTCTTAGTATAGATATGGTACAAATAATATATTGTATCCTGAGGTTAAAGTCCCCAGTCTGCAGCTGGTAAGTTTTGGGTACATGAGTTTTAGATTTGTGTCTGCTAATATTTTTTCTCACATATTTCTTTAACACTATTACACAGACATTCCAGAATGACAATATTACTGAGTGCATAGTTCATAGCTTGCAAAGAACATATCTTCTTCTGGTTTTTAGAATTCATAGAGAAAAAAATAACTATCCTAATACCAATATTTTTTGTGTTTATGAATCAGATAAAGCACAAATACAGAAAGGCCAGATTTGTCTCATTCTCCAATATGAAGTGACATCAGACATTAAGTCCACTAACTACCTGCAACGCAGATTTATTAGTCCCACTGTGATTTTTTTTAATATGCTTTCCTACAGTACTAGCCAGGGAGTTGTTTAGTTTGGCTGCTGAGCTCTTGCCACAAACATTTTTAATCCAGTTCCAAAAGACAAACACACAAATAAATGATCCTTTGCTAAATATTTGACCCATGAGGTCTTTCTGTAGTCTTTTAGCTAACAATATACCATAAAATAAACTGGCATTTTTGTATTAAATCTAGCCAGCGTTCCTTTGATAGTGTACTGGTTTTGTATGGAAAGGTTTTGGTAGCAGGGGGAGTACACAGCTGGTTTCTGTGAGAAGCTGCTTCTCACAGAAGCTTCCAGTAAAGCTGAAGGACTGCACCCCATGAAAAGGACCCGCTCTGGAGCAATTCATGAAGAACTGCAGCCCATGGGATGGACTCACACTGGAGAAGTTCATGGAGGGCTGTCTTTGTGGGAAGACCCCATGCTGGAGCAGAAGTGTGAGGAGTCCTCACACTGAGAAGGAAGAAGCAGCAGAACAGATGTTGTAAAGTGACCACAACACCCAGGTCACACCCTTATGTGCTGCTGAAATGGGGAAGAGGTAGAGAATTCAGGAGAGAAAGTAAAGAAGGGAGGAGTGGGAGGAAAATGTTTAAAGCTTTAGGTTTTATTTCTAATGACCATACCCTGATTTGATTGGTAATAAATTCAGGCAATTTCCCCAAGTCAATTCTGTGTTGCCCATGACAGTAACTGGAGAGTGATCCTTACCTGAATTGACAAGTCCTTCATTCTATTTTTTCTCCCTGTCCAGTTTAGGAGGCAAGTGACACAGCAACTATAGTGGGAATCTGGCATCCAGCCACGGTCAAACCACCACAGATACAGTGAAATATAACTGTGCTAAATGAATTTTCATAACACAAATAGAGAGGAAATTATATCAAAAAGTGAAGATAATGGTCTGAGCAGATAAAAGGCAAACAAAAAATATAAAACAAATAGAAAAGGCAGCTTAATTTCTCACCAATGCAACAGTTTATCCCAGATGTCTCCTGGGTTTTTTGTTGTTTTCTTTCTAATGAGATTCTTTCTGTGGGGTATTTCTGTTTGAATGGCATATAATGCACTTGAATGCTAAAAAGAAATCTTAGCAAAATAAATACAAACAAGAAAACAAAGTCACAATCTGTATCATAAATTAATTCTATAGTTGCTCAACTTGAAGGTATGTCTTCCCATTTTTGACAAAACATGTTTCCCAGTTATCCCAGTTTCCCAGCTTCACAGATTTGTAAAAGATCATAGAACCATAGAATGGTTGGCTTGGAAGGAACCTTAAAAACCATCTAGTTCCAACCCTCCCTGCCATGGACAGGGGCACCTTCCTCTAGACCAGTTTGCAGTAAGACCCATCCAGCCTGGCCTTGAACACCTCCAGGGATCAGGAGTCTCTGGGGACTCTCTTCCATTGTCTCACCCCTTTGAAAGAATTTCTTCACAACAGCTAATCTAAGTCTACCCTCCTTCAGATTAAAGGCATACTTTCATACATTAAAGGACTATTTTCCCAACTTTCTAAAAATCTTCTTACCTTTACTACTTCCCACATTCTTGTACTATTGCTACTTGCCCTACTAGATCCTTCTGAAATGCAGTGTTTTATTGATCAATCATCAAAATATACTATATATCAACTTAATTGCAGATTAAATCTTTCTTTTGTTGGCTTACTTGCAGATGAAATCTTTCTTTTGTTGGCTTTTAACCTTTTATAATGAATTAAAAACTGCATTGTTATAATCTTTCTAGACAATAATGCTGGGATGCTATTTTCAAACATGAGTTAAAAGTTCTCTAAGAAAGCTCTCTTATTTAACATACATATTAAAATAATTATTTTATTAAAGCATTCAGGAAAAACTCAACATGAAAAATTATATGTTACTTGCAGGCAGAAAAAGAATACTGAGAGGAAATTTTGCACTCCTGTGGTATCACAGCGTGAATTACTGCCAAAAGGTCTCTGTGAGATTTTGTCGGAGCAAAAAGTGACATAATGTAAAAAGTTATGGTGGTTCATAGCCTTCTTAAACCTTCTAAAATTTACTGAATACAGGGGACACTAAAATGAATAAATTAAAGCATATATGCAAGTTCATTAGTGAGTTTCCTTTAGTAAAAAAGCATAAACTTAGACATTTTTTATGTTTCATGTTAAAAATTTCATTGTCCAAGGAATAAGTCACCTTTGAGCCTAAAGAACCCTAATGCTACACAACCAATAAAATGAAACAAGAACTAGAAAGCATTTTGAATACAATGGCTTTTGCATATATTGTCTCCAGGGGGAAAAAAATAAATTAATATTCAAAAAGAGTGCCAATGTTCAAAGAGGATCAGAGAGGAGAATTAGTGTTTATTATTTTAGTCTTCTTCACTCTTTGTGTCTCACTTCTGCTGTTGTTTTTTTCCAATTTTTATAACGTGTAAATTACTGACATACTTCTCATTTTATGACCCTTAAGTAAAGCAAAGGATTGAACCAGGTAGTTAGAATTGAATTAAAATATGTGTAATCTGTGGCCTGAAAATCAGCAACAGGAGTAAATATATTTGTGTTTTCTAGCATAACTTTTGTATTGCTTCATAATAACACTTTGTTCTTCCACTTCATTAACTAGTAGCAGCAGTGGTAGCTCCATGTAATTGATACTGTTGTCTGCTTGATCTGGAGTAAAATCAATTATTAACATAACTCATTTGAGTGTTTCTCTATTTTATGATACATTCTGCAAGCTCTACAAGAAGCCTTACAGAACTGAAATGAAGGTGTTTGAAATGCTGCACAACACTGTAGAGATGGGGTGGTTACAGACATGACTCATATCAAGTGGAGAGCAAAAAAGTTTAGAAATATTTTGAATGGCTTGAAATTAAACATTTCTTGACAAGTGAATAAATTGATGACAGCGTGGTTCCTTTTTTCTATTGTTTCTAGGGCTCTAGGCATGCTTGTAAGTTCTTGAATATTCCACACAAGGGAAAAAGATCCTGTTTTAGGAAAGGTGAAGCACAGCCATTTTGGTTCATTACATTTTGCACCTATGGTCGACTTTGCAGAAAACACAAAGAAATTGGAAGCTTTTAAACGCATTACACTGAAAAAGAGCTTAAGAGTAATACAAGAGTTAAAAATACAAGAAAATAATACAAGAAAATTGAAAAGAAAAAGACTGATGAAGTTCCAGTAGAATTCATAAAGCAGAACAAAAAATATTCTAAAATCAGAAACAAATTTTTTTTAGTGTGGAGATATTTTATCTCAGTTTTCTGAAGTTGCTGTGAAGATAAAATGAAAAGTTTTTAAATTTATGTAGTCCAAAAATGTGTAGATACCACAGCCTCAGATGCAGGTACAAGTTCTGTGCATTTTAGGAAAGGGAATGGAAGACTAGCCTTAATCTGATTTTCCAGTTTTTTAATGCTTGCTATGACAGAAACCATTATAAACTAAATCAAAGTTTAACCCACCCCTAGAAGGCACTTTAAATTAAACTTGTTTTAGAAATCCCACAGAGCCCTGGGGCAGCTGGGTCTGAGAAGGACATGATGTCCAAACACAGAGCTCTGAGGAAGAAACATGATTCCTAGAGAACCAAGCTGTTAGGAAAAAACTCCATTTATGAAGAGCCTAAAATTCTTCATAACACTCTAAAGCTCAGCAACACGTAGCCTGGAAGCTGTCACTCTGCTATTTGGGTATCGTGCATTCATCTGGAGCCTGGGATAGTTGTGGAGCACATGGAAATGCTCACAGTATGATCAGGTGTAAGTGAGATGATGGATAGCACAGGTCTGTGTCACAGTTGCTACTGATAATCAGTACAAACACAGCTCTGGATGCTCTGCCACTGACTAAAGTTGTGGTATGTGGAAAAGACTCATGCACAGCTCAGCCTTCTGCCTGAGGCACTGCCTCTAAGGGCACTGGGAAACAGAAATATAGGGAAGAAAAAATACTCTGCTTTTTGGTTACATTGCAATTCTCTTGTGTATGTTTGCATAATATACTTCCCATAGTATAATAAACCCCTAGCCTGTTTTTAGCTGTCTGCTTACAGTAGAGGATGAATAGTAGGATTAGAAATGTCCTTGTTACAATTTTATTCCCTCTCCATGCCATTTTTCTCAGCACTATACTTATTTTCCTCTTCTGTACAGGATAATAAAATAATGGAATACCTTTCCTGTTATCCAGCTATTCAGCTGAAAATAAGAGGATAATGAAAGAATGATTCAATGTCCATTTGGAAAGTCAATCAAAGTGAATTTTGATCTATTCTCAAAGGCTTACAAATGAGCAGAAAAAAATCATTACATAAATCCTGATTCACAGTCCCTTTCAGTAATATGGATAGGCATTAAGTGTACATGACATGATTTTTAAGGGAACTTCTAGCTCTTAACAGTCATCAAATGAAATTTTTCAAAGGTACCTAAATATCTAATTCTCACTGGTGCTCATCTGCATCTTTGTGAGCCTAAGTACCATAAAAAATCCATCCTTTGATCATCATCAAGTGCATTAGGAAACTCTCAAAAGCATGTAATAGCTGGCAGATATTCATTCAGAGGTGAAGAGGGAGCAGCTAGCAGAAAGAACAAAAAAACCTCACAGAATCACAGAATCAGCTGGATTGGAAATGACCTTTCAGATCACTGAGTCCATCCTATGACCTAACACCACCTTGTCAACAAGACCATGGCACTAAGGTCAACTAGACCAGGACTGGGCTCAACACTCATCTCTGGGGAACACCATGAGTGACCAGCTGCCAGCTGGATGCAGCACCATTCACCACCCCTCTCTGGGCCTGGCCACCCAGCCAGTTCTCAACCCAGTAAGGGATGCTCCTTATGTCCATGCCATGGGCTGCCAGCTTCTCCAGGAGTATGCTGTGGGAGACAGTGTCAAATGCTTTACTGACATCTGGATAGACAACATCCATTGGTGGGTCACCTGTTCATAAAGGAGGTCAGGTTGGTTAGGCAGGACCTGCCCCTCCTAAATCCATGCTGGCTGAGTCTGATTCCCTGGCTGTTGTGTAGGTGCTACGTGATTATGCTCAAGATGATCTGTTCCATAATATTGCTGGGCACCAAGGTCAGGCTGACAGGTCTGTGGTTCTCCTTTGGGCCCTTCTTATGGATGGGTGTCACAGTGGCCAGCTTCCACTCACCTGGGACCTCCCCAGTGCGCCAGGACTGACTGTAAACGATGGAGAGCATCTTGGTGAGCTCTATTGCCAGCTCTAGGATGAATCCTAGTTTTTGTCCATCTAGTCCCATGGACTAGCAGGTCACTGACTGCTTCCTCCTAGCTTACAGGGAGCTATTCTGGTCCCTGTCCCCATCTACCAGCTCAGGAAGCCAGTTGTCCTGTGGACAATTTGGCTTATTGTTATAAACTGAGGTTTTGCATAAGTAGTTCAAAAAAACATGTCACATCATAAATAATCTACACTGTGTGTCAGAAAGCAATGGCTCATGTAAGAAGTTATATAAGACACACTCCCCTCTTCCCCCCAAAGTCTTTGGTCTTATTTAGGCATAGACCCCAAATCATAGTATATTGTAGCATTTATATTCTACTTTCACTTACCCTAAAAATGAAGAAGAAAATGGAAAAAACTTGTTTCCTGATTTCATTCAGTCTTTTGTAGTAAATTCAGGCTACTGCAGTGAGCATCTCTTGAATCCTTTAAGGGGGAAAATTTTTTCCTTTACATGTCCTGCTCCTTTGTGTATATTTTTGAGACCATGTTTATCTCATTCTCCTTTCCCACAGCAGAAATGTTGCTTCTTCTCAAAAGAGAAGAAATTGCTCTTCCCAAAATCTCAATAGCTTACTTTCTGCATAGAATTCAGCTAATTTTGCTTAAACTACATTTTTCCTAAAAGATGGAAATGTATCAGTCTTCCAAATATCATTTGAAAATGGCATGTAACTTCCTGCATACACCTTAAATTTAAAGGAATTAAATTCTCTTTGCCAACATGCTGGTTTAGAGTGGCATAGAGTCAATTTTTTTCAAGTGGCTGGTGGTGTGTTGAACAAGGTGTTAATAATGTAGAGATATTTTTGTTACTGCTGAATAGGGCTTACAAAGAGCCAAGACCTTTTCTGCTTTTGGTACTGCCACACTGGCAAGAAAGTTGGGGATGTGTGGGAGGTTGGGAGGAGGCACAGCTGGGACAGGTGATCCCAACTGACCAAAGGGATATTCCAGATCATATCATGTCAGTATATAAATTGGGGTAAAGAAGGAGGAAGGTAGGAACATTTGACTTCCCAAGTCACTGTTGCTCATGATGGGGCTCTCTTGGAGATGGCTGAATACCTGCCTGCCTGTGGAAGCAGTGAATTAATTTCTTGCTTCCTTCGCTTGTGTGTGTGGCTTTTGCTTTCCCTATTATACTGTTTTTATCTCAATCCATGGGTTTTCTACCTTCCACCCTTCTGGTTCTCTCCCTGATCCAGCAGGTGGGGGAGGGAGTGAGTGGCTGTGTATGGTTGCTGCCTAGGGTTAAAACACTTTACCAAAATTCAATATCATTCAAGGATAAACACAACTAAATTAAAGTAAGCGTGCTATAAAAAAGGAAGAAAATAAAACTACATTTGATAGATTACATCAACAAAGTTCCAATTTACTCTCCGCTCTCATCATGCAACTATAATGATTTGTTTCATCACACCTGGATGCTGATTCTTCTTGGATGATATTTTCTGGCTGTGTAAGTGAAAGAAATTACTTTTTACAGTTAGTGTGAGAAATTATGGTTATTGTGATAGACAACAGAACATAAAGAAAGGAAGTGTCTGAAGTCATCACTGAGGAGACACAGAAGCTTTTTAATTACGCAAACCCACAATATAGTTATCATCATGGATTGCAAACTTCAGCTTCCTGGCACATAAATCAAAATAAAAGCTGACTTCAGCTGCTCACTTCTAAGCACCAAATGCCACGTGGGACCTGCTGAAACATCAGCATGAAGTTGGCAGATACAGTGCAGAACCTGTGGGAAACTCACTCCCTCCTGGATATCTATTTGGAGACTCAGCAGCAGACCCCACAGCGCCCAAAAGGCACTAGACAGATATGCTCAGGCAATGGAAGAAAATCTCAGGAGTCTTCAGTGCTGGCAAACTCTGCAGATTTTCCTTCTGACAGAAAACTATAGCAATGCACTCAAATTGGGATGAAACCTGAGAGTCATACCAAAGACTTAATGATGTCAGACAAGGCAGAAGAAACAGAGATGTGTAGGATTTTTCTGAAACTAAAAAAAAAGCCTTCCAAAAACTGACTCAAAAGAATTAATTTTTAATTAAAATTTGAAGTGTTTATGATATTGTTTATAGTAACACACAGAATCAGTTTGGGATTTGTAAATGTGACAGAAAAAAAAAGATTGAAAATAGTCTAAACCTCAGATAAATCAGGTTAGACTTAGAGAATAAATAAAATGCTTTTCTTGGACAGATAGTGGAACAGAAGTTCTATTTTTTCTATAATTAATTCTGTGTTGAGAAGTACAGCATTTTACATACAAAAAAAAAATTAGTAACAAAATATGGAATATTCAGCTTCTTTTCTAAACTCTCTTTTTTATGAGACCATCCAGGCCTAAGGTTAGACATTAATAGCAAAGACACTAAAACGTTTGTGCTTATAATGGGATGATAGATTCACTGTTGTAGGATTAGTAGAATTAGTAATGGATTAGTAATAGTGGAATTAGTAATTAATTTGCAACTGAAGAATGTTTTTAAGGCATCTCTAGCTGTATTTAAATAACTGATTCTTTGACGATGCTGTCTGTATTGACTACACAAAGCTTCTGTTCAGGCTACCAGAAAGAGACAAATACAAGGGCAGGGATTTATTTCATTTTACATAAAGCTTCTTCAGTATCTACTTTACTTTGCATGTTTTACAATCCAAAATTAACAATTTCTCTAATCTTCTAGTCTTTGACAAGTTCAAAATAAAATGAAACTATTTTCCACTTTTTACAAAACTGCTGACATTACTTTAGATTACTATTGTCTAAAATACTATTCTAAATACCAGTAAACACAAATTAAAGCTAATCTTCTGCCTAAATCATCATGTCTATAGACTTATTGTCAAGATGACATTAAACTTTCAAAATTTGGAACTGGAAAACAATGTACTACAAAGTGACAAAAAAACTGGGACAAAGAAAAGATATAAATAGATATAAACCACTACCAGAGGATAAATGATTGTATCTACAGGAATTTTTAAAAGTGAAGGTGAAAATAACTGAAAAAATAACATCAGCATACATAGCACTTTTCACTAATAGTTTACCTAAAGTAATCTAATGGATAAGTGTTATTAGCACTACCACAAATCATGTGAAACTATAAATATTCTTTCATTAGAGAAGAATCAAAAAAGATGCTAAGAAACCAAAATATTTCAGCTAAAGTGACATTCTGATGCAAATTTATTAATTAGGTGTCTTTAAACAGAAAACATTTTTATTTAAGCAAATAAAAAGTCTTTCCAATGCTTGTGGCATCTATCCAGCCTTTTCTACTTTAACTCCTTTTAATGTCTCACTAATTGATAGGCACAAAATTAAAGCCTCACACTCTGTCTTGCCATTTCAAGCCATACATAAAATTTGATTCAAACAGAATAAGCCACCACAATTTACATTAGAAAAATGTCAAAGTCCTAGGCCTTTTCTGATGAATAATTCCAGCATTTACAATGGAAGGGGAACAGCAGAGCAGTAACGATTTGTCTGGCATCAGTCTGTTCAGAATTCCTTGGAAGGCGCGTGGAGAGGGAAGTCTGCAGCACAGTCCCCCAGGAGGCACTGGCATGTTTCATTATGACAGTCCTTGGCAGCTCATCAGTTCTATGCAGGAAGTGATCGGCCCCTTCCAGCAACCAAACTAATTTGTTTCCTATTCCAGCTTTTTAGGTTCCACACCCTCTGGCCTTGTTCTTTTCTCTCCAATGCATCCAAAGCAAGCAATCCCATCTGGGCTGTCCAAGCCAGCCCTCATCAAAGGGCAAATATGCACCATACCCAACATTACCTATGTGCTACTGTGAACACAAGAACTTGAAGGGAAAAGAGATGGCAACCACTTTCCTTGATGGTTAAAGATTGTTCATTAAACTGCATAAACATCTGTTAAATAGTTTAGACAGGCTTGACAAATATTTTTAACGTTTTCCTTTTTTAATTAAATGCATTTCTGATTAAATTGATCACGTTTTCAGCCTTTCAGCACAACAAGCTTTGAGCTACCTTCAGAACAGTGCTCCCTGAATTGGGAGCCTTGATATCTTCATTTAAATTTTGATCAGTCTGAATGTAATTTCTATGATGCTTCCTTAGCTACATTCTGTACTAAATTAAATTGATTCATATCCACTTAATACTAAGTATGCAAGTGCAATTAAGCTACAACACTAAGTTTCTAAACTAAAATAAGAACCTTTGCATAAGTAATCTGTCACTGATATTGCCACAAAGAGAATTGTCTGCCTTTACCCAAATAAAAATCATGAGATGCCTCTTGAGAATTTTTTGAAATTCAAAACATTCCTGTCAAAATAGATGGGAATCCTGTTTAGTCCCATTTTCCTTGGTTAGTAGGATATAGGAGCTTTGAACCTGGGATAATTCATTCATTGTGAAATACCTGTTCTTGAAAAATCAATAGCAAATGCTTGTCCCTAATTACTGGAATTTTATTCAAGCTCTTTGTTTGTTCTCATTTTCTTTGGGTTAATTTTGACAGATTATTTCAAAAACAGCTATTTTTACCTAAAAGTTATAGAAATAACCATGAGAAATGCTACAGTTATAATTCATGCCAGAATACTGACCACTGTTAATAGTTGTTCCTGAGAATTGTTAATGGATTTGATGAAGGTGATGGAGACAGTATAGTAGATCTCATTTCTGTGATCTGGGAACAGGAGCTCCTGTGTCACTACTGAGCCTTTCTGTCATTATAGCACATTTATATATATTTTTTTTTTCTGTAACCTTTGTAACTATATTTAGTATATGCACAGATAAATGCCTGGTCTGTGTCAAGAAGACACAAAACCACAAAACTTATAATTCACACTCATGAAGTGTTTAATTTAAATCTATCAGTTCATTGGCAGATATCTGCACAATTACCTTGTCTGATCATAGGAGATGAGTAGGAGGCTTAGCTTGAACCTGAGTTTGAGAAAGGAATGTGATTTTCTGCCAAAAAGGTCACTAAAATGGCATTCCCCAGGACTGTTTTTCTCTTGGCACCCTAGTGACTAAGGAAGCACACACAACAGGTGAGGCAGCAACTGAAAAATGGAACACAAATGTATGATCTACCATACCCAGCTGAGAATTCAACAATACTTTACCCAGTCCCAAGAAAATTCCTCTCAAGAATGACATGGATCTTAAAAAAACTAAGCAAAACTGTAGAACCTACCAAGCCTTATTGTCAATGTTTTATTTTTGTTAGGTTTTTTCCTTCCTCACCAAGTATCTGTTTTATTGATACAGCTCTTTGAAACAGAGAGCTGCTCAATTCCACATGAATACCACTATCATTAATCATGAACACGACAGCAAAGCTCCTTGGACCATAGGTTGCACCTTCCTCTGTATGCAGTGCAGACATCCAGAGAATAATAGACAGCATCACAAGTCTTTTGACTTTTGACTTTGCTATATTTTCTCTCTAGGTATAAATGCTGCACAATAATCATCAAAACTTTTTTTTTCTTTAGGCAGATGCAATTTTACCTTCTTTACAGATTCCTACTTAGCTCTCTGAACTTTGAAATCTTAGCTGAAAAAAAAAGTTTTAATCACTAATCATTTACAGTTAATATTTTTCACCAGCATTTCATTTCTTTCTGTGCTAACATCCTGTTACTCTGCTCTCAATGCAACAACACCTTTCCCTTGTACAGGAAACACTCAAAAGGAAAAGATAGGTCAGAAATAGAAATAGCAGCAACAGTTCAGCTCACCCAAAGCTGCAGGATTCGGCATAAATGATTTTATTGCCATAGGCCTGTGCTGTGTACTGCAAACCACCCCTCACCCTCAATATGGCAGTGCCATTCTTAACTATTTAGGGGGAGTTGTAGTCTTGGAATTCTCTTCTAAAGGTCATATATTTTGATAAAAATTGTAAATTTAACCAATATTTCTAATCTTTGATGCATCATTTTAAATTTAAATAATCTATTTATCTGTCTAAACAAATGCAGCATGATTCAAAATATTGGTCTGTGTTTATAAACAGTACAACAGTCTCTGGCTTTTCTCTTCTGTGACAAATGTGGCAAACCTTAACATGATGAGAGGGAGAAAGATAGAATGTGATAACATGATCAAGACAGTGATGGAAAAGTAATAGTGTTGTGTGGTTACTGTCAGTGATCTGATTTCAAGGGAAAGGTCTCATTAAATGCCTGAATCCAGTTAGAGCATACTAGCAGAAAGAAGAGATTCCACAGAAAAGAAAATCTCAGAGGACTATGATTATAGACAGTGCATCAAAATTCTGCAAAACGAAAATGCAATAAAAAAATTTACTTGTTCACAGTTATGTAGAATCTCACTGTGCAGACAGTTGCCAATACAAGATTAACATACAGGATTATAACACATTCTTTCAGGTCTCTGTTCTTTACAAACAAAGTCTCTGGTTGTCTTTATGACTCATGTAGATTTGGTTATATAAACTGTTTTCCAATCATCTGTTTTCTAAAGTGAGTTTCTGCATTATAATAACTAAAATAAATGCAACTCTTGGAAAAATATAAAGCTGAGAAATATGCAGTAGTCTCTTTGTAGCTTGCTCAAATTTTTCCTCTAAATACACTAGCTACCACATCCCAATCTTGTCAAATATCCAGCACTGTTAAACCTCAAAAGACAGAAATAGCAGCACTCCAAGAGGTCTGATTTTTTTTTTTTTTCACATGGTGTTCTGGCAGCTCAACAGAAGGGACAACAATGACTACCTACTGCCAGGGCACCAAAGGCAGCTAAACAAAATTTCACCCTGTATCTGCATCTGTATCACATTTTTAATTTACTGTCAGGAAGACTGAAAGTAATTCAAATAGTTTAAAATTTTATTTAAAACTTAGATTTTCTTTTGAAATAATTATTTAATTATTTCTGCATTGAAAATGAAATCTGAATGAAAATAACAACAGACATTGAATATCTTGGAAAATGTTTAGGAGTCCAGGAGGAGGAAAAGGTTCATAGCTCTTCTCAGATTCTGGAATTATTTTCCATCTCTCTTAAAATCTTTCCTATGGCATTTTTAACTAATCATTTCAGTCTGTTCATTGCATCCTTCAGTGATTTTTTTTACACTATCAGCAGTTTCCAGCTGTTTTTCTAAAATTCTATGACTCATATTCAAATCACTGGATCTTATAAAATCTTAGTGGATCCTATTTAAGATCATGTCATAAATAGTTTGGAAAAAAATTATTAAGGAATCTGTGTTAAAAGATATTTTTATGCACTGTCAATAGCTTTGCATCATAATCATAGAATTGCAAAATTCACCTAATCATATTCATATTAGAAATAATGCATGCATGCTGTGCAAGTGATTAGCATATGCAACAAATACCCTGGAAAAGAATACTTCCCATACATTCCTCATGTCTCTGACCTATTTTGGTTTTCCTCTAGAAACAAACAATTCACTCTGCAGTTCACTTGTTGCAAGTTGGATGAGCAATTCTACTACCTAGGTATTGATTATGTCTTTTACTTCACAAACTTCAGGGGTATGTTACCTCCCAAAGTGTAAATACGTCAGTCCACACCCCACAGCTAGAGTAATGAAGATTTCAAGCAAACAATAAAACAGTGATTAAAAATAATATATTTCACTGCAGCTCACCATGCATATGATACACAGGATATCTTTTAACTTGATACAACAATCAATTTGTTTCTGTGTTTGGATAACATCAAATGTCTATTAAGATCACAGCTATTCCAAATGCATGAATCCAATATCGTTTTCTTTAGAAACAGTTCTTTCAGGGTAAAGTTTTTAAGTGGGCTGATAGTGGAATAGTCACAAAAGTTTCAGCAACTAGATCAATGGCTCATACCTAGAGGAGAGAATTTTCATTGTAGCTGGCTTCAGAACTAACCTCAGACCTAATTTTATTCTGTTTTAAGCTTTAGTCTCACCTTTCCATTGGTAAAATAAATGGAAACATAAATCAAACTTGTATTATAAATCTCTCTCATTTTTCTTGGACCTGGTGTCTAGCTAAAAGGCAAACTATAGATTTCTGAAGGTTATTCAAAACTTGTTTGTGAGTTCTGAACTAGAGTTTTCCATTTCCAAGCTAAGTTCTCTTGTACAGCTGCAAGGTGGATAATATGGATAATTGATAGCTGTTTCTTTCTTCTGATACAAAAATAACCTTTCCTGTGAGATAGATGCAACTTATTGAAGCAAATAACTGATTTCTATAAAATATATTTTGCATCATGATTTTCCAGGGTCATAAGCTATGAAATCAGAAAAATACAAGAGCTTTACATCTCTTTCAACTTGTTTCAAAATCAACAATAGCAATCATATTTTGTTATATCAACTTTGCAAGGTGGCTCTCACCAGACCTAATGTTCCAGTATGTAATTATGTCATTCAGTTTGCACTTTTGTTTTCTATCTCTTTAAAGTATTTGAAAAGGAACATCTAGTGAATTTCAAAGAAGTTGATGAAATCTTGGCCCTAAGACAAACACAGTGCTCTCTCTCACTGATTTCAGCAGGTCCCAGGTTACCATTAATGACTTTCAAGAACAATTATCCCAATAATATAATATAAAACAGATAGAAGATATTAAAAAGGTACTTTCATTTTCAAATGAAAAGTTTTCAAAAATCTTCAGAAAAGTACAATTTCTGGCTTTTGTTTCTCAAAAGAGTCTAAAAGACAGGTCATAAAACTATTGAGTTTAATTGCAGACTCCACATTACCTCCCCTGCACTTGGGAATAATTGGTAACATTCATTGAAATAATGAAATTATTAGGTGCATAAAATTGTTATTTCATTCTGGATTGGGCTAATAGGTTATTTTAAAAGGAAAGAAAATACTCAAGAAGTTCTCAAAATTATGTCTTTTCCCTTTCAGTTTTCTAAATAATGAACTTGATGGTAGTAACTTAGACCCCAAAAAAAGATAAAATAGCATTAAATTTATTTGCAGTGCTTGACAAAAAGTAGTGAACATATTGAGCCAAATTTTTTTCTCTAAAAATCATAATATATATATGTATTCTCACCCAGATTCATACCTTAAGCTTCTGAGACCTTTGTTTCCAAAACTGAGACTCCCTCCTCAGATAGAATCACAGAGAATCAACCATGGTATTTTTCACTCTCTTTGTCACAGACAGATTGGCCATCCAAGAAATCATTTTCATGTAACCTCTTTCCTAAAAATCAAGAACAATCTAAATATGAAGGACAAATATTTATGGAGTGTGTAATAAGTAAAGCATAAAGTGGTGAGCACCACAATAAATTTAAAAAAAAATTAACTGGAGGCCTTACATAAACTTGTGTAGCTAAACTCTATCCCATGCGTAGGTGCTCTGGGGAATGGTGATGTTACACAGAGGCTTTTCCCTTCACCCAAATAAAGTAGTGCCAAAACAAATTTCCTATTTGTCCTGAAGCAGGCAAGCCCACCAGAGAGTAGTAGGAAGAAAGCTTGGCTTCTTGTGTTAGCAAAGCAAATGATCATGCTACTGACCAGGAAGCATAAATATCCCACTTCTAGCATATTCCCTACACTGTGAAGCAAATATTCTTTCCTTTTTTCTCACCAAAGAAGAAATTGCTTTGATCTTATGCACATTTGCTCCTCCACCACAAATATTTTCTTACTCTCAATCCCTCTGCCCATAGAGAAAAGGAAGACTCCTGGTCACAGTGTGAGCAGGCACTCTGCACTGCCACCCACTCTGCGTTTCAGTGTAAAGCTCTGCATGTAAAACATATCTCATCCAGGAAGAGTGGGCTTCCTCTCCCTCATGCTCAGGTTTCTGCCAACATTCTTCAAGTGAAGGTGACCACTGCCTTAGCCAGCACTGACCAATGGAGGAAGGCTCTTTCCTATTGCCCATAAACTCACCTAACCTATGACATCACTTCTGACTTCAGCGTACAGTAATGCAGAGTTACCTTGTCCTGACAGTAAATTCAGGGTGCATTTTCAACCAGCTCTTATTTTTGATAATTTGTTGTGACAATTATTAAAACTCATCATTGAAATAATTTAAATAAATTACATATACCAAGACATGCTGGTGGATACCAAAACACTACCCAAATACTCTGTTTAATTAGATGTCATCAATCTATATTTAACTGTTAACTGCTAATATTTTTATGCTGGTGATAAGATACTCAATATATAAAGCTGTTAAATACTTCCTCTAAATTACAAAGTAAATTGCTCAGCCAGAATTAAAACTCAGGCATTAAAGAATTTGTCCAGGTCTTGTTCAGCTATGGTTCAAGTGCTTTCTCAATGAAGTAGCAGATTATTTTGGAGGACCACAATAAATAACTTGTGGTGGCAAAGCAAATCTCTCCAAACTTTCCTACAGAATTTTGTCTTTAGTCGAAGAGAAAAAAACCCATAAGCCCTGCTTAAAAGAAACTTTGTAGTATCTGGTTTTCAGGTCAGGAACTTTTTATCCAATATGTAGTTGTTCCCATTGATTCATTAATTCTATGCAGGTTTGCATTCATTATTTTACCTGTTCTGAACTAGAATAGGTTACAAGGGTCAAAAGCTCTATTTGAAAAAAAAAAAACAAAGCAAAACAACTAACAGCATATGAGATAAGGCTGTACACAACAGCGTTTGATGTATTACATCCCACTGATATCTGACAACCTTTACTCCCTAGTGATGCAATTCTTTTCTAATAATTTAGTCTCAGTCTATTAAAACACAATTACAGACAATGCAGCCAGACAAGTGGTGAAGGATGTCTAGAATAGTATTTGTAGAGAGGTTATCAAAACACAATTCTCAAAAAAGAAGTGTGGTATTGATTTTTTAATCATTTCAGATAGAGACTGTTATATAGATTTTCTAAAGGATTGAACATAACTAGAAAAAGCTGGAAATGGATTTTCCCCTTGCAACTTCATAAATCATAATAACAGATTTTATATATATATATATATATTAAAAACATACATTTACTGCTAAGTAAAGAATATAGCTAGCCATTCAGAAGTTATTTTATAATATCTAGAAATTTGAAAGACATTCAAATCTGTTGTCATTTTGAATGTTACCAGCCTTTATACTTCACTCAGCTCCACATGAACAATCATTTCCACATTATGCATAAATTAATACAAAATCAGAAGTATTCTTTGAAGCTTTTGTTCTGCGCTGGTGTCATCTGGGCTTTTAGTTAGGAGCTGGCCACAGAGTAAAATAGGGTCTTCAGTAGCATTCTGCTTCAGAAAACATCTCTGACAAAAGGAGTTAGGTTGATCTTCTGCATCTGAAAATCAGGAGAACTTAGAGCATGCTTACCTTTTTTATTTTGCTACATATTATCATTGTTTGGAATCATGGTTGTCATCGCCGCTGGAGTTCAAAGAAACAAGCCCTGCTCAATAAGGCTCAAAGATGACAGATGTATTGCCACACCACTCTCTTGAACTACATCAGTCCACTTCACTGTCCAGCTTGAAAAGAGGCTTTTTCAAAAGGAAAACTGCTCTGGTGTGTGATAGGATCAGTATGTGAAGGATTTGTGCAGTCAGCTGAATCTCCTTGCCCAACATGTTGGCACATCACTACAGAAGCAGCCATGGGCCTCAGCCTGCAGGGGCCATAGCCAGCTGTGCTTCAGCAAGCAAGGACTCTGCACACGTGTCCCATTTCCTGCTGCTATCCTGTATCTACCAGCCAAAGCAGGGATTTTAAATCAGGGTATTGTAGTCTTTGAAGTGTATTGAAAAACTTTTCAGAGTTTTGTCAAGATTGGTGCAGATGTAAACCTAAACATGAATGCACATCTGAGCAGGAATGGATTGGGTGAGCTATACAACCACACATACAGTTATACATAAAGGCACCCACAGACTTTGTAATTTTCTACACCTGTGATAGACTATCCCTGCACCACTGGTACAGTGTTTGTCTTTGTCCTCAGGCATCAGAGAATCTGCCTGCTTCTTGGGTTTTTTGTTGGGTTTGCAGAAGAAAGGAAACCATCAGGATGCCAGGATGAACAGTGACAGCAGTTCCACCATGGTCTTCAACATTTTCAAAACACTGTCTTCACAAACACAGATCTGCAGATTTCTGCATTTCAAGAGGCTTAAACAGGAAGTAGCTCTGGTACTCAGCCTCTATGCTGAACCCTCCATATTACTCCTCCTTTCCTCTGAACAACAGTTCAGAGATCTGAGAAGTAAAATGTGTTATAAAGTATTTAAAAATTAACATATTGCTGAATATAAAGTTTATCTCTAAAATATATTAAATAACATAAATTTTATTACAATATGGTCATCCTGCCTATAAAGTATAGCTAAAAGTTTTTGATTTCAACAGCATTTCTTATC
>WBNP01002068.1:122074-135389 GCA_013401095.1 Passerina amoena
ACCCATATTCATGTTAAAAAAAAGTTTGTGATTTAAAGCACATCCTGTCCATACTAATAAATAATGAAGTTATCTCAACATCTAAGATATGGAAATTTCATTAAATATGCTACTTGCATATTCTAAATTCTCCAACATACCAACATCCTAATGAGTTCTAGGACTTCCATGAACATCAGATGTTTACAGTGTCCTGACAAGGTTGTTTGAACACTGTCCCAGTGCTTCCTGCTAGGTTTCAATATGTTGGCCACAGGTCACCTAGCAACCAGTAGATTGGAGGAAAACTGTATTATAAATCTCATAAAAATGCTGTTTATTCTTTAATGACTATGATTTCGCGGTATACATTTTAAGTGTACATGCACATGGCTCCCTCTTCTGGAAAATCCACACAAAAAATAAGAACTACTCATTTAGAAATGAAGAAAAATAATCATAATGAAAAATAAGATAGAAGGAACAAAATGAGGGGGGAAATGAAATTTTAAAGTAATGTAATCTTTATCGAACCTATTTAATTTTAGCCACAAACCGATATAATTTCAGCCACAAAAATGTTGAGAACAAAGACATCATATACATTTTAGTCAAAACACTGTTGTCAAATAAAGTGTAAGAAACTGTAAAAGAAGATGACAAAACAGATTGGCACTACAGTGGAAAAATGTTTGAGTATATTAAAGAAATCAAATAGTGGAGCTCAAGTGAGTAGAGTTTCCCACTGCTAACACAATACATAAGAGATGAGTGTCACCCATATTCATAAAGTCTGGGAAGGCAAAAAATGTTTTAAAACACAAAAGGTAAAATCATGAATTGAAAAAAAATTAACATAAAAGATGTCTCCTATAAAAATGTATTTATATCTATATTTTAATTGAAATGGAATTAAAATCCTTTACAAGAAGGTAACAAGAGACTTTTTTTCAAGTGTGAGAGAAAAGTTTCTATTGATCTTTTATTTTCAAGCTTAAACAGTTAGATCAATATACTCCAAGTGACAGTTTTGTTGAAAAATTGAAGCAGAAAATCAACTGTCTGTGTACAGTATATTTGAAGATTAATTCAATCAACAGGATAAAGCTTAGAGCAGTCTCACTTAAAAGCTACACCTTTACATTCTCACCTTTACTACAAGGAGGTAAACTGCACTAAGGAAACACCAACTACCCCATTTAGATGAATAACTGAAATTATATGCATATTCTATGACAGATAAATAAATATAATTTAATTATATAATTTATTAGATAAATAAAAATAATTTAATATTAGAATAAGAACAAAGGAGAAAAAATTCACCTTCTGAATCCAGCTTAATAAGATAAATTAGTCAAATAAATTAGCTTGAACTGCAACATTGCATTCTCATTAGGAATGTAATTTCTTAAGACTGTTAATAGCTGAAGGATTAAAGCAGATGGACAAGAATTTCCACTTCATATAAGCCCTGGGAAATGGGATATTTCTCTTGTGATTTTGATTGGCTAAGCCAATGTAATTTATCAGGCAAGTAAATCCTCTTCATCAGTTTTGTCCACAAAGTTTTCACAGAAGAAAAAGACCTTTGAGTACAGACTCAAAGGCGTGTCTTCAGGATCTTAGTTTTTATTTTTAATTTATATCTCTGGGTTTTCAGATTTCCATAAGTTACTCTATTTTCCTCTCATAGATCTAAGTTCTTATTGGAAAGTAGTGCTACATATTAAGTTAAGGGCCAACATACAGCTACTTAGAAAGAATATTGAATATGAGATTAAATCTTTGAATTTCCTTATTTCATTCCTTAGTTGAATTACAAAAATAATATAGACCTTCCTTTATTCTTTACAGAATACATGAGAAAAAGGAAAAAAATAATCCGTTTTTTCTCAAAGAGAAGTACTGTCAAATAATTTACTGTGAAAAAAGCCACATTAATTAACTTTTAAAGGGCTGCTGCGCAGACTTAGAAAAAAATTAATAAAAGTGCAGAACTTATAAAGCATATTTTAACAGTGTAATAGAACTCTTTAGAAAAGCTGAAAATGAAATGAGAACTCCTTCATAAGCAGGATCAAAATATTGCATGATGATGGATAAAGATGACATTTACAAGGTTTGGGAATGCAAAATGGTGAAGTTTACAGGAAATTAATCTAATATGGTAGACATATCATTTCTCACACAGGCTGGATCATAATTCACCAGTCTTCACCTGACAAGGTCAAAATTTACTACAGTGTACACCAGACAACTGTAACTTGAAGAGGCTTCATCACATCTTAAATCAGTTTCTGCATAATTTCAGACATAAAAATCTAATTCTGTGGCAACCAGAGGATGCATCCCTGCTATATTAAAAGGAAATTCTCCAAAACTTTTGATTAATGAAGAAAAAAAACTTTTATCTACTTAAAAAGGCTGTTCATAATTAATTTGATTTATCAGAAAGCAAACTAATATACAGTTTTTCTCAGAAAGATAACACATATTAAAAACAATCCCTTTCTTTCAGCATATCAGCTTCATTTCAGACTAAAGTTTCATTCTGATTAAGGTGAAAACAATACAATCAATTTAATAAATGCAGAGGTGGTCTTTAGGGTACAGATTACAAAATCAGGATATTCTGTATATATTTAACCCTAACTACAAATTCAGTTCTTATCTATTTTTAAGGGTTCTTCCAAAAACATGAGGTGCAAAAAAAAAAAAACCAACCAAAAAAAACACTACACCAAAAAAACCAAATACAAAGAACGCCAAAACAAACCAAAAAATCTCCTAATTTTAATCTATTCAAGTAGAAATCATCATTATTTTGGGTAAGAGTAAAATTTTAGGACCATTAAAGAGGCTCTTCTGATCAATATTAAGGGCCTCTGAGGCATTGCTGTATCTCTTGGCATTGACCTACTCAGCAAATTATTCACACATATTTAATGGTACCAAAGATTGAAGCACTAAATAACTGTAGAAAATATTATTTTTGTTATGTATGACCCTGGTCAATTTATAATGGTTTCACAGGAAATTACTGGCATTCCATAAACATCACCAACGTGCTTCAATTCTGGTGGAGTCCTTCACTTTGTAATTGACACATTGGACCACTCCAGAGTCTGCTGTTCCCAGCAGCCAGAGCCCAGACCATGACTGATATCATCTCTGGAACTTCAGGAAGGGTTCCAGGCTGCCAAGCACCAGTTAGAATCAGACAAGTCGAAGCAAGTGCTGCAGACAGTCCATGAAAATCACAAAATTCTTTGACACTTTCACTGAAGCAGGAAGAAATTTGTATCAGGGTTTGCAAGGACCAGCACTATGGTGAAATGTCTGATTTTCTGAATACAGAAGGGCATAATGCTGCAGTCATGTGCCAAACTTGTCAAAATTTCCAGACAATAAAGATTAAAACAAGACAAATTCTGACAGTGGGACACTGATTTTCATGCTCTAAAATCATGATCATCCACTAGAAGAGTTGGGCCAAAATACTTGAATTACTTAAAAGATAAAAAAGCTTGTTTCATAAGGAAACCATAGATTTATCAGCCACCTTTCAGGTATCCAAGCTTATCTAGCCTCACAGAGTTCTTATTCTACGTAACATACAGAGAAATACAGAAGCATCAAGCTAATCAAAGTACAATAGACACCTTTACTCAAATCCTTTCAGCTCTCTTTTCTGAAGGTAAAACAAACAAAAGAGGTGTTCATTCACAGCTCTGCAAGGAGCAACAAATGAGTAGATGGTGATCTAAATGAAATGAGAGGAACATTTTGCTGCGGTTTTCATCTGTTAGGATGGAAAAGAGGCAATGATGCTAAAGGATAAGACCTGGCTGAATCCCAGCTGTATGTTTAGTAGACAGAAAGCTGGTGATGTGGATGAGTGTTTCCCATTGCTGCTGCTGCATATCACAAACTTGTGAAGCAATAGGGAAAATGCTACTAGCAGGAAAGTGAAGTGCAGTGAAATTAGATATCTAATAAACAGAGAAACTGCTCTTTCCTTCGTTTAATATGAGGGCAAGGAATTATATGTGTAATCTGTTAACAGGTCACATGTTGATTCAATTTTCAGAAGTATGTTCAGTAGAATAAGTAGCAAAAGAGTGAGACAATTACCTGAAATCCATCAAAGTGTAGCTGAAGGAGGCCTTGAAAAAATGAAATATGGGCTTGGGCCTAAAAGGGAGTTTCCTTTTAAAATAATTAATTTCTCTCTTCCTTGATCTTCTGACAGACTATTTTAACATATGCTTTTATCTGTAAATAAATATGTCTCAAAATAAGTTACAGCTTTTCATTTTTTAATATTTCAAGATAAACACGCCATGCATTACATATTGAAACCATTATATTGCAGTCTGTTTTTTCTCTGTGCAACAGAGGATAACTAGGTATATTATCATTAGAGTTTATTAAATATTCTTTTTATTACAAGAACAACAGGCATTTCCTCAGATATAATGATGTGACTACCATAATATCAAAACAGTGTTTTTTAACTAGATTAATTCTCTTTTCCCTGGAAGTCAGGGAACATAGCCTACAATTTCTTTGCAGACGTGCAAGTGAAAAGTAAACCTTTTCAAAAGCCATTCTTTGGACTGCTTGCTAGTAGTACATGGCAGAGCAGGTCAGGTGAATTCATTGTTGGTTTAGCTTTTGGACCTCAAGACTGCAGCATGAACATGAAATACAGGGAGGGGCTTTTCTGCCTGAACATTAAGAGACAGTGCTTTCAACTACCTCGGAAGCATGACTACAGTCAGTGTATGCCTTTGATTGCCTTATTGATGGTCCCAAAGTGATTTATATTGTTATAAGGTAGACTTTAAAAGACATTCTATGAAAGAATTAAATCAGTGATTTATGTTATCCTATTATGCTTCAAAAGCAGTTAATAAACCCCTGCTGTTTTAAAGACAGGTTGGATATGGATTTGCTATAAAGATATGGCATCATGAGAACATCAGTCTTGATGCTTTCTCTTTCTTTCCTTATTATGAGGGGGAGTTGTAAAGGTTAGGAGCAGAGAACTTACAAGAAAATGTGCCAATTTTTCTGCCTTTGATATTCCTTATCATTTATATGCCCTACTGTACTTGGAGTGGTCACTGCACTGTTTTTTTGCTTAGCTAATTTGAATCCTGCTGTTTGATTATCAGTGTCTTACATTTTCTTTGGGCTAAAAGTTTTTCAACTGCAAAAATTTCCTTTTCAGAAATTTTCAACATTGATCTGACTAGCAGGCAACAGCCCCAAAGAATTTCCAGGTGGCACCAGTAAAAATTATACCATGGGATCTGCATTCGAATTGCTGTTCCCTATCCATTGAAATCTAAATTTGTATTCCAGTAAACCAAAAATTAATTTAAAAAATAAGGGTAAGAACCATATTTCAGGATTACAATCTAATTCTCATTGGAATTAGAATCATTATGTTTAATGTGTAATGACTCATTTATTATTAGATATCTGATCTTCAAAGATAAAGCAGCAGATAATAATAACTTATTTTATAATATGTGTCCTTCACCTTGTCTGTCTTAACATACAGTCATAATTTCCACCTGTAGATAAAAGCAGTGGATTCATGAATTTAAAAATTGCGTGGTTAATATTTTGCAAACTTTCTCTGGAGACAAATATTCAATAAACAGAGAAACTGTTCTTTCTTTTTTTTTAATATGAGTGCAAGAAATTACATGTTTAATCTGTTAACAGGTTACATGTTGATTCAATACTCAGAAATATGTTTTATTATAATATAAAAATTCAAAGGCACAAGAAAATACAGATAATAAAACTGGTGGAGTATTATTATGTAATACTAATATATAAGTTTACAATTATTTTAAATTAAGTTCGCACAGAAGCATAGACTTGGCTCAGTTTCTCTGTTAAAATATCCTTTGGTTCCTCCACTTAGAGATGATTGTGCAAAGGTCTGTAGCAAAGCTTAGCAAATGGCTGGATTTCACTTAGAGCATTGACCAGTGACCTTAACAGCTGCTTGGAAAATGTTTAGCAAATCTGCATAACTAAAACATCCATTTTGAGTGGTGAAGTTGCTATGGACAGTAGCAATTTGATTCTGTCTCCATCAAATCTCATAATTTTCATATATTGATTCTTTGAGTATCATCCTGTGCTAATACTTACTGTCACATTCATAGCACAGCAAAATGAAAGCAGAATATCCCAAAGAGATTTTTGAAGGTTCATATTTCCTAAATAAATCACAATTTCTCATATTAGTAGCATTCATGTTGAAAAAATTCTCTTAGCTTTCAAAAGTCTGCCAGTCATTTGGTATATTTGCTGTAAATTGCAATTGCACTGCAGAAAATGTATGGGTTTAGTCAAATAAAATTACATGGCAGCTAGCTTTCAAATATTCTAAGTATGGCAAACCTATTACACATTTCATTTATGTAAAGCCTGCCACTGCTTCACATGTGAAAAGGCAGCTTTAACAGAAAAAATTAAGATACATCATACAGACAGGATGTCACAAAAAATATTCTCAGAGATCCAGAAGCTGCCTATCATAAAGATGCTTGCTCTCATAGAGAGGCTGCTCTCTATTACCTATTCTGTAAATAAAATCAACCACAGATACATACAAATTCCCCCTTGATTTGGGAGACAGAGACTTCCTGGATCAGGAAGAAGTGAGAAGTGCTTTTAGAGCAATCTTTTTACTGCCAAATAAGTAATAAAAGTTACTGTAGCTGTCATGAAAGCACACGTACATCATGGTTGTTCTCTTTCCCCTCTGTTCATCCTGTTGGAAAACCTACAACAGCAGAATTGATTTTGAAGCTAGAATGTACCACTAAATCACATATCCTACCTCTTCTGGCAATTCAGACAAAGACATACATTCATCTGTACTGAAGCCAACAATGGATGTAGCTAAAAAGTAATTTCCAGTTATGACTTAGAAAATATATACAAGCAATCATTTCTCTTGATAGTTTGTTAAAATGCTTTATCGTCTTTCCCATGAGATATTTGTGCCTATTTCTAAATTGTCTCTAAATTTCAGCCAGTACACCTGTTATGTCTTTCTTTGCTGAATCACTTTTTAATGTTATTTTTCAGCAATGTAGAGTGTTTCAAAGAGCAAATCTGTGCTCTTATCTGGTTGATTTAATTTTTTAGTATGTTTCTCTTCTGTTAGTAATTGATTAAAAAGCCAGCTCCCCTATTTTCCTTCACAAGACTAGTTTTGTTCAGTCTCTGTTCATGTTGTTCTGTGCAAAATATATCAGCCATGTAATTTTGATGTAGACATCATGGATGTTAAATTCATTCCTTAATTTAAGACAAAAGTGTTTGTAACTAACAATATTTTTATTTTAACAGAAATCTAAGTCTTGCCTGATTTAAAAAAGAAAAAAAAAAAAAAAAGGCCAAGCAGATTAATGTAAGACAGCAAAATTCTCACAATTTATCACAAATGCAGGACCGCTCCTCAGCAAAATTTCAGAATTAGAATAACACAAATACTTACTTGGCTTATGGACTAGTAAAACCAGTACCTTCACTGGGCTGCTACCACCTTCTCTCGGTTTGTGAAAAGTCTCTGTCCCACTGCCATGCTCTATTGTAGGGTGGACACCCTTTGAGAGAAGGAGAATAGATCCCTATGTTACCCAAACAGAGAGAAAAATTTCAGGACAGCGAAACCACAGTCATTACTTTTACTCAAGATACAGCATTTATATCCATGGGTAAGTTATAACACTGCTTTCTCCTTAGAGTATATCTATCAATACTATTCAAGATTAATAAATACGGAGAAAAGAATGCTTATATGCATTCATTTGAATAAAAACTATGAATTAAATTTGACACAGTTGAGAACCTTTTTCATTGTTAAGAATATCTAAATAGGTTCTTTCATTTCACTTGTCAGAGAGATAGAGCTTTGCAATTGTTGTGTACCTAGTTCACAATTGTCTGTATGGCCAGCAGGAAGTCTTGTTTAACCTGCAATGAACAGAAGACTAAGCAATAATACTACCACTGCAATCCACTGCAATTGTGCTACAAAGACAGAAGACTTCCACTAAAATCAAAACAAATAGTTCATAAATAACTCATAGCCTGATATGTTTATATAGAAGTGTTCAATGAATAAGTTCCAAAACAAACATGTTCATACAATCAATTTTTTTGTTTAATAATGTATGAAGAGAGACAAGGCAAAATTTGCAAACATTATGCACTGCAAATAGCCCATCTTCTACATGCCATAAGAAACAGAACAACCTACAATGAGACTGGAGACACAAAATGGCAACTAATCATGGTAATACCTCACTTTACATTTTTATGGTCCCAAGAAACCACTGGAAAGATTCCCTCAGGAGATGTTAGATTGAATGTGATGCCTTGGCACCCAGTAAGCCATCTAGAAACAGTCTCCAGGGAGAAGAAATTAAGATGCATATGACAGCTGCAAAGGCTGCTAATGAGTGAAAATGTCATTGGCTTTGACTGGCTTATGTACACCACCTACTGATGGGCTGCGTGCTTTAGTTATGCCCCAAACCTTTCTAGATCTTTTCATGCTGACATGCTCCACACTGTTTTGTAGTCACTCTTTCATCCCTTCACTTCTCCCCTGGATGATGTTCCCCTCTTTTCCACCATACTGTCTTTTCACTACTCTCTAGGTGTCCTCCTAATCAATTCTTAGCAAAGGAAAAAACCAAAAAAACCACACAAATAAAAGCCTCTGTAACATTACAACAATTGTCCTGCCTTTTATAATATACATTAAGCACTATACATAACATCATTTTATGTATCCAGCATTTGCATTTTCTATTATGTAAAAAGATTTTCAAAGCATTAACTATCTTGGTCTATGAGCTCCCCTGGTGTTTCAGCTCTAAAAGCCTTGAATGCACATTCTGCTTCATCCTGCTTATCTTGTTTGGCCTCCTGACCCTTTGTAGCTCACAGCAAAAAGGAATTTAGTACCAACCTATCTCTAAGCACAAATTCAAATCATGACGCAAATGTCTGAGTAACTTCCAAAATCAAATAACTTATAAAAAGTTGATGATAAAGTTTTTTCCACCTTCTAGACTTCTACCTTAGCAATAAGTCGCTGGAAGTCTGGGATTCCCAGTTCCCTAGGTGATAAAGCATTCCTTCCCTGTCCTCTCTCTGGTCCTTTATTTGGTTCAGTTAAAATAACTTCCATCAGTGATCAGCTCTTAGCACATACAGCATAAACTTGGCAACATAAACATAAAAGTGCATTTATCAAGTTAAGAAATCTATTCTTACCACAATCTCTACCATTTGAAGAACTGACACTAAAAAGGAAAAGAAAAAAACTGCATGAAAATTTTTTCTACTGAGGGGTTATTTCTGACGTGCTTGTGCATACTTACTGATTTTGAAATGAAATCAAATATTGGCAGAATGACTTTTTTTGTGAAAGGTTTGAATACTTCAGTTATGCAGTGTTTTGAAGATTAACAATGGCTTAGCTTCTAAACAATCATTTCTGAAATAAGCTAGGTAGCCAGTCAAACAGTAACTTTTCATTTTTGATTCCAAAGGGTGTTGCACAAATACTTGGATAATTATAGTTTAACTGTTTATGCAATTGCAGTTCAGTCATTGCATTTAGAAACAATATTGTTGATTGTATACTGAAGAGCAGTGAAATGGAAAGGACCCTACATTCTACACACAACTACAAAATATTAAAATCCACAGAAACCATTTCTTGGGTTTTGGGTTTTTTTTCTGTTTTTTTAACCAGGGAAACAGCAACCTTCCTTATGCATGATACATTTCAAGTTGGTGAAAATTTTTTTTCTTAAGTGTGCCTCAGTTTTTTAAAAAGTAAGCTATCCCTTATCTCTGTGAGTAAGATCCAGTAATTTAATTTTTGTGGGGGAAGAAATTCTACTGAAACACTTCAAAAATATTCTCAAGTAAATCATCCTCCTTATGAAAGTTTTTTCAATTTTCAGTAAATTCAGCACAATGATGCTTTACACATACATAATATCTCCAAAATATTTGAAATGAAGCTTTAGATTTCCCAAATACACCAGCATATCAGAGTGTAACTATGAACAAGAAGTTAGCCCAGTCTTCACACGTGTGATAGAATATCACAGTCCTTTACAAAGACTGTCTGTGCTGTTCCATTTCTGTTTAGCTGATGAGCTTTGATGTCACACAAAATATTTGCTGACACCAAAAGGTGATCTTTGTCTTCTGAGAAGGTGCTTGTCACACTTCTCTTGAAAACATCTTTGCAATGTGACATTTGCTACCTCTCAGTCACTTGCTAAATGTAAATGGTTATATAAAATAGCCTCTGGCAGCTTGCTAACAGCTGCTTTCAACCTTGCAGGGTAAAACTTTCACCCTACATGTTGCAAGTATTTGGTGTCTGATGGTGACATCCAACCGTGTATTAACTGTTGATCAGATGAGCAAATGGCATCACACAGCAGTCAAGCAACTGACACTGAGCTATAAAAAGGCATTCACAAGGAGAGCATCAAGGAAATGTTAACTTGTGATTCATTGGCATCCCCTCAGCATGTCTTAATCATCTTTTTGAAATATGATTGTCTAGCTCTAAATCTTTAACAACATGAGTTTTCCTGACATCTCTGTGACTGTCTTGAATTTTGCCTAAGATTCAACCACTGCCCACTTTGAAACCGTTAAGTAAGATGAATTTGTCCCTTGGGAGAACTGCTTAGTTGTAGAATTTCTAATAGAACAAGTGTTTTACCTTATTGCTACACATCAACTGGTACCTTATCTTACCTCATTTCCTTGTAGGATTCTAGAATCAATCACAACTGCATCAAAATGCCGAGTTGCAATTGTTACAGGCTGTAATATTAAACAGGAGCTAGTAAGTACTTTTCAGATCTTGTATAATTATCAAGATGTTACATCTTGAAAAGCTTGCAGTCTTCCTCGTGCTGAGTAGCATCTTCAGCCAACTAAAGAACATCAGTGTTATGTGACTTCAACAATCTTTTCTCTGAGTTTCCCCAGGGTGGGTGGGAATTACCATCTTTGGTACAGCTGCTTTACCATTTGGTACAGCTGCTTTACCTGTGACCCAAGGAGAATGGAAAGTTGGGCTGTAGCCCAAAGTACCTTATTTATAACTCAGGCTCAATCCTTTACAGAGTAAAGAAAGGTTCCCCATTTGCTCGTTGTAACTGGTAGGGGACTACATTACTCTTTAGGACATCTGTTCATCAACTAAGACATCAATCCTGAAAACTTCATGACTGTCACGAAAGTAGTGCACACAAAAATATATTTGACTAGCAATGACTGTCTGGTGTGTACTAAACAAATAATGTTTAGCAACAGTACTAGACTTTCAGAAAAAAAAAAAACATTTTTTCTCTCACACTATGGACATGTTAAAATAGTTTATTAACATAGACATATAAGAATATGAAATAGCTAATATGACTAGCTGAGATTCAAAAATTCCCATATTTGAACACTTTTTAAACTAATGATACACCATTTCCTGTAATTCTTGCCTGACAGTCTACAAAATCAGATTTTTCTTTCCTCATCTCAAACTGGTGTAGTTTATACATCTATTAGATTAAAGAATTGTTTTTCACTGAACAAACTTTATTCCAAATATTTAATTGAAATATTTATTCCAATGCAGTTTTAGGGAAATGTAGGAATCTATCAGGATGAATGATCATTAATAGGTGTGATTCCGTTTTCCACAATGTTTGCACTTACATAGAAGTTTTGCAGGGCCTAGATAAGTGTCTCAAATCTACCCTTCAGTTTCTATTTTAAAATGAGGACAAGTTGACATGTATTTTACCCACCCTTCTTTATTTTGTCAATATTCCCATCACCTTGGCTTTTTGCATGACATTTTTTCCTAAGTGATAATCAAGTAATCCAAGTAATCATTTTATCAAGACACAAAGATTCATCATCTTATTGCCATGATATTTACTGTAAGATCACTTGGCTCCCAATGTGAGGCACAGACATTTACGAGACATCCACATAAAATGATTAAATGCCTAAAGGGTTAGATTTACTACAGAGGCACTTTCATGGAGGAAGAGCACTCTTCAGAAAAGCACATCAGGAAACTCTTTTGTCCACTGATCCTTATTTATGAGTGTCACGTCTTTCCTTTATTAAGGGACCTGGGTGTTCTACCACTATGTTAGTAGCAAAAGATGATATGCTATATGTAAAACAGTTTTTGAGTACAACTGATCACAACCAGCCTAGATTTCAGTGATAAGCACTCATAAATCCTGCTTTTTGACTTGTAGCTCTAACTGCTCCAGAAATTTCCATAAGGCCTTATGAAGCAAATTGAACCTACCATCTACCCATGTGTACATTTTTATGATGAGATGATAATAATCTTTAGAACACTGTTTGGGTACCTTTGTCAGGGTTCTACTGCACCTTACTCCACACTGACAATCCAGAAAGGGCAGCTTAACTTAAACTCTTCTACATAGTTATGAAAGGATTTATTATGAAAGATTGTTTAGCCACAAATGACAAACAAAGCCCAGGGAAACTTCCCAGTCCTATTACCATTTAGAATATTAAAATGGTCCATTATAGATGAGGATTTATACAAGGAGAATGAATGTTTTATGATGGTTAATAAAGGGACAGTAAGGAAATTTATATATATATATATATATTCAAAATGGATTTGTGAATTCAAGATTATTTAAATGGAGGGAGGAAAGAGAATATGACAACCAACACAGTTACAAATTGCTATAACAAAGCAGATCATATATACTCCTAAGGGTATTTCTCCCTCAAGGTTCTCAGAAATCTGTGGCCTATAAGCATTTGTCTTACATATTTTTTTCTCTGAGAACCTCCTTCATCTCATCAGATTACTTAGTGCATTTTAGAACTAGGAAATTAATGCAAATATTGATTTCTGAAACCATGAAGAAGGCTGCAACTCTGCTGATGTTTCAACTCATTTGCTATACTGGGTTGTTCACATTTTTATGTCTTTAAAAGATGACAAGTTTTTTTTACAATTCGACCTGAGGTCATAAATTCATGTATTTGCTACATTCCTTGAACTATAATGTACTGGGATTTTTGCATTTTATTATTATATTTCATCCTATTCTGCTGGCTGAAAAAATATGCTTTTGTCTTGTTCCTGAAAAACAGCTCTTCCAATTTTTAAAGGAAATCCCTTTAACCTCTGTCTCTACTACTATTATTATTATTATTATTATTATTATTATTATTATTATTATTATTATTA
>WBNP01002068.1:135399-306012 GCA_013401095.1 Passerina amoena
TTATTATTTTCACTAACGCAGACACGACCCATCAAAGATAGTACATACAATAGTTTTTGTGGCAGCAAGGGGTTGATTCTCACCACTATGTGGTTTGCATTTACTAGTCACAAAACACAAATAGGTAGTCAAAGGAATACAAAAACCAGCCAAGTCAAAGATACATTTTATGTCTTAATGGACATGAAAACAGAGCTTAATGAACCCAAGTTTTGCCTAACTGTAGTTACAATAAAAAGATACAACAATAATATTTAATTATAGGACCCAAAAAGGATTTTCCAGGGGTAATGTCATACTTGAAAGCTCATTTATTTGTTTCACTTCCTTAGTTTATAGCATTTCTAAAAGACCAGAAAAAAAGAATGTTCAAGATTAAAAAAAAGTACATTAAGTTACCTGTTGACAGAGAAAGCCCTACAATTGCATTATAACAAACAGTGTGTAATGCAATTTAATATCCTTATTTCTCCAGTGAGAAAACCTGGATGCTTTTGTCTCTAAAGTTGAAAAGAACTCCATCAAAGCAGTTTCAGTGAGGATAAGTCTTAGAAAACTTATCAGGTCCCAGAAAGTGAAAATATCCATTTTTTCTTTCTTGCCTCAACTTGGTGATAGAGATGAGATAAATGCAAATACAGAGACAATTTTTGTGTCAGGGACAGAATGCAGTATCTATAAAGAATAAAGCAGGAATGGGCCTGCAAGATTCAATGAATCTTCCCATGCCATGAGTGCTGGCTTGGGGATTTTTATGTCACAAAAAACATAATTCAGCAAATGGATCCTCTTTTGGAATTTCTTCCCTGGGGCAAATCAGACCACTCCAAGAGGCATTCCTTCTGGAGAATTTTCATTATACTGTCCTAGAATAATAGAAAAATATTCTACCTAGATATGTTGCTTTTCAGACACAGAATAATAACATCTGATCACCATATGTAAATAGTCATTAATATTTTATTAACATAAATCCTTTTGATACTTCCCAAGTGTACTTTAATATTTTAGACTGTATCCCAGCAGCTCAACAATGTGTAGACTACATATATTTTCTGCACACAGTGAGATTTGTTTCTATTTATTATGACTGGTAAAAAATCTGCATAAATTGAATGTTCTTAGTTAGTAAAGAAAGACATTTAATTTTGGAAGAATGACCCTTTTATACGAAAAAATCTTTTCAGAAAAAGTCACAAAGTTAAGAAATTGGCTTACCAGTAATACAGTAGCAAAAACTACCTGTAACTTAGTCTTAATACTTTTCTATCATCTCTGAAGTGGAGCAGCCACGATATTGTAAATTTCCCTCATTTGAGTAGTGCTGAAACTGATATATTCCATTCATTTCTGTGTAAATCTGACAATCTCTGTGAATCAGAGCTTAAATTTATTTCTTCTATTGAAATGTTGAATTTCATAATCTGCTCAAAATATATTGCTAAAATGCACTTAAATTTGACAAGTCTGTTGCATTATGTAGCTGATTGCAGATCTTGAATTTTTAGTTTTGCACAGTACATAAAGAGGGCTCTTCCCGCAGATTAAGCAACTTAAATTATCTTATTGCCTCTCTTATTACTGCAATTTCTCAGTCTTCTGACTTTAAAGCTGCAGTAATGTAGAGACTATTTTGTTTTATTGCAGTAAGAAATATTGATTGTTTGATTGATTGATTTAATTGATTGATTTCTAATTTTACCGTGTTTGAAAAAATTAATTTGAGATGTGGAAAAGCTTGATTCACACTTCCATTCAAAAGAAATTAGAAGAGGACTTTTGGTGCAATTTCCAAAAGATATTTGAAAAAATTCACCCTTGCAAATATTTTATTAATAATTCATAAAACTTTCAGTGGAGTAGCTAAATAGTCCAAACCCAAACCAATTTCCTGAGCAACTTGTGAAACAGAGACTGCAATAATTTTGTATGGTGGTTTCCAGAATGGAAATAAGTTCATTCCTATATCAGAAGTTATATTTTTATCACCTTTCAAAATGCACTCATAAATCAGCTAGCTGGACAACATTTTTGTTGGACAACATTCTTACGTAAATCCAGAGTCCTCATCATTATTCTTTTAAAAGTAGAATGATTGGTGGACTTTTTTCTTATCCACTCAATATCAGAAGACCTAATCCAAAAAGTTTATGGTTATGAAAAATAAACATAATTAATTTTTGGCCAAGATTGTAAAGTGTTTTGAGATTTACAAATTATAGAGTGTGAAGTGCCGTGTTTTGCTCCAGTTTTTAGAGGTTCTCAAAGTACAATCTTCCCAGAAAAGCCCAAGTCAGACATCTGCACTCCTTCCTAGAAATCTGACTTGGTCTTTCAGTTTGCTAAACATGGGTATTTCTGAATTCAGCTGAGTTTTGAAACAGATTGACCCAGGATGTGATCTCACTATTCAGTTATTGCAGAATCATAGAAATTAGGCATTAGTAATATTATCTCCCTGCTTGTTAAAGAACCTAACTTCACTTCCTATCTCCTACACAGAAACGATCCATCTAACACACATCCAACAATCCATCCAACACCACCTTAACCTAGTTTTACACCAGAAGAAACAAGCCTCTGAAAGAGCCATCATAAATCTAAGTTCTATGTCTTGATTAAATCATAAATCACTTGCTTGGGTGCTCAGAGTACCTTCAGTTTGATTCTGTATGAAACTAGACTTTAACACTTTTATATCCTAAGTTCTAAATTATATTTTCAATCTCTAAGGAAATATTCATACTCCACTGATAGATTACATTTCCTAGAATGTTCCAAAAATTTAAGGAGCAAAGAGAAGTGGTATCATCCATTTTTGTTATGGCCTCAAACTACCAGAAAGAGCCTTCATCTTCTGTTCTTCCAGCTTACTTTCAATGGCTGTTACCACTTCATAAGGAATCCCTCACTTTTTTCCTTCTTAGATGATTTCAAATTCCATTGCATGCAAACAATCCTCAGCCATGAATGAATCTCTATTCTGTGTAGTAGGAAATATTATTCCATTATACAGAGATGACACCAAAAAAAGGCACTGATGTGTGGAATAAATTGCAAAAGCTATATGGCAGAATCAAAAATAAACTTATAGTCATGTTCCAAATGTATCAAAAGTTATAGGCATATTTCACAATTTGAAGAAATGCAATGGGCAACACAATTTAAGAGATCCTACGAAATGTCCAGCATAATCCTTTCCTTAAAATTTGTGACCCCAGTGAGTCAGAAACTGTAATCTTAACCACAAATTTATTTTTCCTAGAGAAACCAAGCCCATGGGCAGCCAGTAACAACAACTACTATCGGTATTTCACTAGAAATGTATGCTGTGTTTTATGCATGACTAGGATGAATTAAAATAAAATTTTCTTCCATAAAAGATGACTGAGTTTCAATAAAAAACCCATCCACTTGAAAAACAGGAAGCTCTCCAAGAAGTAGAATTAAGGATTTAAGGACAGACAAGTAAGAACAAGAACACTACATGTTTATCAGTGAGTTTGATAAAACAGCTTTGCATACTGGAAAGTTATGAGTTTGAAAAATATCAAATTTCATATTCTAAGACTGTGGTAGATAATTTTGAGAGAAATTGAAGAATTTTCTTCTTTTAAATATGTTTCTCTATGCTAAGTTGCCTTTTGATACTGTTAATTCAGAAGCTATTTAGTTAAGGCCCAGAAGCTTCACAGAATTTTTTACTGCTTTTGAAATTTCCATGCAGGATTTGCCTAAGGTACAAGGTTGCTCTGAGAGAGGCAGACCTAGGTCATGTTGCAGCCAAAACTAATAGTTTTACTGTCTCCTAGCAACTATGGTGCAGCTCTTTCATATCTACAGAGGCTTCAGTAGTGTGGGGTTATGCAGAGGCTGAATGAAAACTCCGATTTTCTCAGTAGCTCGCTCACATGTATATAAAATTTGGCATTACAGTAATACTGACAGCTAACATCTTATTAACATTGTCTTCCTGTAGTAAGAAAAAGGAATTTTCAAGAATTACATGAAACAATTCTAATCAGTTATTATTCTAGAGAGTTAGAATTAGTTTCAGCAAAGTGGCTGGGTGAGGTCTGCTTAACTCCAGCTAATTATATACTGTAAGCTGACTTTGTGCTTATTGCTTTCTCTGAAGAAAATCTATGGCATTTGGACCTCAAATATGAACCACTGTAACTGCTAGATTGTAATTATTTCTAGGATGCACTCAATGAGAAGAAATGGTTTGAGGAACTGTGAGTTTAACCACAGTGGTTTTCTGACTGAGATATGCTTTGAAAAAAAACATAATTATTACCACATTTTAGTGAAAACTGATTTATCTCTTCAGCAAGTTAGACAAATAAAATAATTTTAGCACAAAAATAGATAAATTAAAAATTCTGCATAAAAATCTAGCCAAGAATGATGTGTCTAGATGCACGATCAGAAAATCAAATAAGTGTTTTGGAAGTTGCCTGCTTTTAGAGGAAGACAGATATGTGTAGTAAGTGCTCTAATGATACACTTTGGAAACACTTGCCCAATACTGCTGCTTAACAGGCACACATTTTCATCACCCTGTGCTCTTACACAAAGGCAGAACATCCATTCCCTAAAATTCAAAAGAAAGTATCTGGATTAAACACATTTACTCCAACTGACAAGAAGTGCTCCTTAGAGAGAAGGATACAAACACTGATTTTCTGAAGTCCTTTGACTACAGATGGTGAGAAATAATGTAGCTTGTCATGTTTATTGACATCTTGCTCCTGTTTAAAGTTGCTATAACAACATCTGTAAAGCAAGTACAATGAAAAGAAAGAAAATTTTGTTAAATGTACATTTAAATGAGTACTGAATCCATTTTAGAAAAAACAGAAAACGTGAAAAACTGTCTCTTCAGTTTGTAAGTCATGAAGATATCATATAAAAATAAAGAAAATGCTGCTAAATTCATGGATTGATTGATATATCACTCGTATATACAAAAAGTTAAGAGATACTGGCAAAATATGATAAAATCATATATTCTTTTCAAGCACAGGTCTGCATCTGCAATGCACATTGAGAAAAAATGTGCAATGCACCTTAAGAATAAAGATATACAGAGGTGTGGGCATAATTTAGCCCCATAGTACAGGCATAATATGTATATAAATGCTACAGATTTGTAATATATTACTATACCATTGTAGTCTACATCTTTACTGAACCAGGATTAAATGCTCTTCTTCTTGCTTCATTCCCAAAGATACCAGAAGGCAAAAAGGAAATGAATGAGTAAAAATGTCAGGAGGAGAACTGAAAAATCTAAATGCATTTCATTTCAGAGCACTGTCTGCGTCTCTTATGGACAAATTGACTCTGAGTGTAAGGTCATGTGCTCAGCTGCTGTGAGTTTGTGCAAGTCACTGAAGGCAGAGAAGGAGAATTAATTTAATTTACACCACAGAGGATCTGGCTTTCAGTCATTACATTGCTCAAAGCCAAAGTTAAGCTATGAAGCTTCATGCTTCTTATGGATGGATGACATTAGTTTACACTCCAGGAACTTATGTAATTTCAGCCTGTCTGTTGTTCAGAAACAAACAAGATACCAGGTAGGTGATTTACTGAAATCAGACCAGAGGTGATGTAAAACAAGCGCACAAATTTTGCCAAAACTGTTTTTGTTAAAACACAAAACTTAAAAACACAGAAAGGAACCATACATGTGCATGCTAGATATATTTTTCATACTTCATTGCATATTTATTTTGCACATAAATGTAATTGCACACAAGAGCTAAGTGATATTACACATGACATAATTTTGGCAGACTCCTATTTACTTTTGGAAATACAAAAATTAGTCTCTCTCAAGGTTAATGCATCTCTTTACCATGTTGGGTTTTTTTCTATTTTGAGGCAATATCCAGTATTTTGCCCTCTTAAAGAAAGTACATTCCTACTATTTATGCAGAATGTATCAATTTGTGTTTTAACTATGGAAATACTTATGCGTTGGTAACTCCAATGACAGCATTTTTCTAAGTGTCATGGCACTTAATACATTTCAAACTACAAAAAAAAAAACAACCAAAAAACCCCAAAAAACTGTTTAAAATAGTAGTGGGATTACTTTCTACATCAGACATAGAAGTTTTGACTTTCCTAAGAGAACAGGTAATGTGTAGGGATTCATAATAAAACCAAACTTACAAAACCTCTCCTTTTGCATAGTGGTTTTCAAATTTTTATGCAGCAAAAATCTTTCACTTCCCCCAGTCCAAAAGCTGGCCTGAAATATCCAGCTGCAAGCATCCCAGCGTGGATATGACACACATATCTCTCATCCCTATTATAAAGGCCCTAATTTCCCAAATGGCAAAAAGGGATTGCAAGCATGCTCACAGCCATGACCCAGCAGCTCAAAGCCATAACTACCAGAGTCTGTTTACAAATGTACTTCTTAGATATGCAGGACAATTTTCTGTCCTCCCAGGCCATTTAGTTTGCATTACAGAAACTATCGGGGAAAAAATAAAGCAGAAAATACAACAGCTCCTTTTCTTGTTCAAAGGAAACTTTGTAGCTGTAAGGGGAAATTTACTAGCTCAGCAAAGGTAGACTTTTCAGTGTTTATTTATGGGAAAGAATCTTTTTATGATGAGTGACACACTGAGGATGTCACATATTCTGCCTCATATCAGGGAGTCTCAGAAGAAACACAGACAGGAAAATAACACAAGAATTTTTAAATCAAGAAAATCAAACATAAATCAAATTTAAAAATAAGACAGATCAGAAATAAGCTATCAGGTTATAAACTTCTTACTGACACAGAATTCAGTTAACAGTTTTAACACTCATAGGCTAAAGATCAATATCTGACCCCAACAAAGACTCTCTCTGAAAAATCTTTGATAATAAGCTATGAACATATGAGCATCACCTATGGTTAGAGTAATTTTTAAATATCTTTGTATTAAAAAAAACCAACAAAATAAAGGAAGATGAGAAATAAGAAAAAACTTTATTCCATTGGAATTGTTTGAATTTTAGGTTTTTTTCTGAATTTTCCATAATTTGAGAAAACAGTGGTTTGTATAGCTAATATTTTTCTTATGGTTTTAATACTAATTGAGGTCTTTCTATGCTCCCTCTGGACAAAAGAATTTGTACAGTCAGTTTCATCTCTCAGAAGTCATATTTTCACTTGTAATCAGCTTTTACCAGGATATTTTTTCTTTTAAGAAATCACTGGCATTCAAGTTTCTGATGGGAGGTGTCTCACTTCTTTGTAGAAAGTTCAAGTGTCTTGACCAGAATAAAAAGAAAGTAAGAGTACTTACTCACTTATCAGAGTAAAGGTCTTATTTCTCTGATCACCCCCACTAAAAAACCCAAAATCCTGCTGTAACTGTAAAATAATATTTGAAGTTAAAGAAATATTTTGAAATTAGAATGCAATATTTTGTATTCTAATTTATCAATTTGCATTAGATGTTCCAATTGCATTGCTTCCTGTCAAAACTGACAAAAAATTAAAGAAAAGGGTATATTGACTGGGCCCACTCTGCAAAAAATTTGGCTTTGAAAACAATTATTTTTGACTTGCAACTTTTTTGAACTAAAATTGCTATCCTTTATGGAAAATTCTGCTAGAAGCACCATAGAATTACGAGAGGGGGGAAAATTGTCTCCTCCTTCTGTGCATGTCCTCTGGACTGCTGGAGCTGGATCTTTTGGGAACCAGAAACACTTGGTTGGGGTCTTATTATACAGGCAGGGAAATCTGGCTGAGTAAATTAGACAAAAATAGGGCATGTGATAGGGCCACAGATGTGATAGAGAAAGGAAATGCATCCTATAAATGACTTCATAGAGTAACCATATGTTCCTACCCTCCAGACACATCTCATTTAAAGTCTCACATTGAAAAAGAAGCCTTGGCAAATGTACTTTGTGCAATGTACATTTTGCTCTGTCACAGAAATGGCAGTGGCTTCTTTCTAAACCTAGTTGGCTAGAAGTCAGAAATGTCAGAATCTAGTGCTGAAGATGCCCAGATACTCATAAACTCTCCCAGTTCCAGTGTAAAACATAAGATATGCCAACAACTGAATTAAAGTGAGCATTTACTTATCCCCAGGAGATAATTTTAAAATCATTAAACAAATTATTTTTATGATAATATAATATATGAAAATAAAAGCTGCAGAAAAATATTTTTTATATCTGATGATAGAACACTGGACACATGTAAGCACAAAATGCATGAAGGTAAACTGACATACAAAAACCATCATTAAATTTCTGCACTACTTAGAAGTCCTGAAAAATCTATCACAATTCTTTATTCATTAGGCCTCCTATAATCTGACTGTGAGTATTCATTCAATTCATACAAAGAGGGCTTTTGATACTTCTAACATTTGAATCACTTGAGGCTGACGAGCAAAAAGTATTGACAACTAGGCAGCAGTAACCACTTTGTCATCTTGTGAACATTTCCCATTCCACCTAAAGTTAAAACCAAAACTGAAAGGAGCACACAATATTTATCAATACCTGATAGACTGAAAAAGAGGTTCAAAAGATTTCTTTGCATCCCAGCAAGTGCCTCAAACACTTTAAGTTTCTGGTAGATCTCATCATCGTATTTAGCTCAATTTTTACTGCCGTAAACCACTTGCAAGGGGACTTGAAGTTAGTTATAAATTCTTGTCAGGCTGAACAATGACACCAGTACAAGTGTCAGGGAACCCTTATGCTTTTATTGTATAGTCACCTTACCTCTGGCTATTATCCCATTATTTAGTCTCAAAAATGTTGGCTAACAAGCCCTCAGTTTCACATCACAGTTTAATAAGCCCCAAATCCTCACATCAAACCTCAGTACAGAGTAAGGGGTAGAATACAATAAGCTCACCTTGCCAAGACAGAGCCAAGGAGAGCAGAAATAAAGGCAGAAGAAGAAGAAATAAGGTCACCAATCCTTAGATCCTGTGTTGGTCCTGCTACATGGACAGTCCAGAACTTAGGTTAACAGAGAGAGACAAAGAGAGCAAGAGGAAAAAGAGAGGAGGGCTTCCAATTACAGTTAAGTTGGTGCATGTCTCTCATGTAAACAATATTTTTCACACCATTCTGTTCACACATGCACAGTCAGTCCTTCTGAGTACTCTAAGAAGTGAGTTCAGATTTGGGGGCTGGCAAGCTGTCACAGGAGCAGTGAGCTTCCACTGAAGGTGGAAAAAGAAGACAGCTCAGAACAGCAGTGCCCCAGCTCCATGGGACCCTCTCTTTCCATCACTGCTTTCCTGTCACAGCAGTCAGAATGGCTGAGACAGAACATGCTCCTCTGCCCCTGGCCAGTTCAGTCATCTCCTTTTCAGTAGCAAGGCTTAAAGGGTTTGGCTCCAGTGTTATCACAGGGGCTGCACTTGATTGAAGTAGAAGCACAAAGTTATCCCTCTGAGGAGACAACCATTTCTTACCATCACCAGAGCAGTGTCCCTAATGCTCCCATCCTCAGTGAAGAATGATTAAACGTGACACAATACATGTTAAGGCTACAGGCTTTCTCAGTGGCAAGGGGGTGGTTTCCACAAAGAACAAATTTACTGCCTTTGAATTGTTTTTCCCTTCATATTGCTCAAAAACTAATCCAAACCTCTAGGACCACTTTGCAATACAGTGAAACATTTATGTGGTCACTCCTTGTGAGGGACAGTGCTTAGCACAGGAGCCTCTGCTTAAAGGAAAGAGTGGGGTAGAGATCTTGTACACATACTTTTGAGAATGCAAAGCAGGAGATAAGAACTTAAGATTTCGAAATCTCTTTTTTTTTCTCTGTGGATGTTCCATCCCTGGGAGTATTCAAGGCCAGGTTGGATGGGATCCTGAATAACTGAGCTAGTACGTGGCATCCCAGCCCATGGCAGGTGATCTTTAAGGTCCCTTCCAACCCAAACCATTCTACAATTCTGTAATTCCATGATTGTATCTTTTCAGTAGCACTCCAGACAAAATCCAAATCTTCTGTTTCATTAAAGAAAAATTGCCATGCCCTAATTAGTTCTAGCTGGTTTATTTTTCAATAAAATATTTGCAGTAAATATCCCTTTCTGTTTCTCTCCTATTAAGTTTAAATGTTATTGTTACATATAACTCCTCATTCAGACACATTTTTTCCTCCAATTTTTCTCCAGCACAAAATTCCTCCATCATACAACTTCAGCAGGAAACTTTGCTTCCAACTGCCAATATTTTTAGCATAATATGAAAATTTACACAACAGGTCTCTACAGTGGCAGCTTTTCAAAGGCAGACAGAGCCTAACCTAAGCCAACCCCTTGCTTGGACTGTTTTTTCCCTGAAGATGAGTTAAATTTAGGGTAGAAATGGCAGAAGAATGGATCTAAGTTTGCAGAGTAGCATCAATAACCATAGGATCTATGACCAGATTCAACCATCAAATGGCAATGCAGGCATAGCTATATTTGTAGTATCAGTAAAAAAAAAAAAATTAAGACAGAACAGTGATTTAAACTGCAAGTGAATAGGTTGAATCAGATATGTGTATTTTGCTGAGGAAAGTTGTGAGATGTACTTTTTAAAATTTTTAGTAGTAGTACTAGTATGTTATTATTTACTTTGCTTGATGTCATACTTTTTTCAAACCAGTAGTTATGCATTATTTTACTTAAGAGAAGACCAAATAAAAGTCCCAAGACACACATCAAGTCTCTTAAACATGAAGGTTAAACAACCTCCTTTGTTTTGATGAAATCCAAACCTTTTCCACAGATTACATAAGAGATTACTGAAATGGCAACAACTCAGTATTGTATGTTATATCCTGTGGCAGTTGAGTCTTGAAGTGAAACTGTAAAATGAAAATAGTTCTCAGGGTGGTGCAGGAACTATAAAAGGTTTGAAGAACCATTTGGTATTGCAAAGTAATCCAGATTTACAGAACCAATAAAAGTAACTTCCCATGAGACCCATAAGGAAGATTTAGCAACCAGTGCAGAGCAAGTTTGATTCAGATGTCTTTTACACTGATATAACAGCAATTCCACAGGCTATGTGTGAATTCATATTTTTATAACAATAAAACCAGTTAGCAATTCAAATGTAATCTCACTAAGTTCATAAAACTTCTTTTCCAGGTCTTTTCTCACTTTTATTCAGTAAATGTTACCATTAATACACTTGTTTCAGGCTTTGTAGGTAACAGATGATGGAAGCAAATATTTGAACAGATTTTAGGCCATAAACTAATATTTTTAGTGCTCCATCTCTATCTGTGTCAAGTAAAATATGCTTTTACTTTGGTCTGAAGGACAATTCTGCATCTACTCACTTTCTGCTGGCTGGAAATTGTGAGATCTACTGGCTTCACACAGTAAATGTAAACAAGCTGATGATCCAAAAGCAATTAGGATGAAAGATACTGAGACTGTTAAATCAATGTTGTGTGAATTGACAAGTACACACTGCTATCCTCATTAATCAGATAGGCATTATTTGTGGAGCTCATCCTATTTTGGGGAGTAATGAAACTTCCTATTACTACTTTTACCCTATGTTTTATATACAAGTTTGGTTTAATATTTAATGCCTTTTTCTGAAGTCAAAATATTAGTAACCTTGCATGCTTACATTGCTTTACAGCTAGGAAGAAGAAAGGATCACCTTCAACTGCAAAGTTTATTTCTTTTCCAGCCTAACGTTCAGGTCAAGGGATACATAATCTCTATTCCATATATAATATTTATAACATTATATGATCTGAGCCTGTATCCTGTGAAATGACTGAAAGAGATCCTAGGATGTCATATTTTGACCCTTCAATTAATTTGCATATGTCTCAGTATTTTTAAGTGCTGACAGGAGACAAGTTAGAGAAGTGCTATGAATGGCAATTGTTAGTCTTTGCCTGTTACATCCAAAAGTGTTACACAGATTGCCTGAGGATCATTCAGGCACTCTTAAATGAAAGCCATACCCCAGGGCTGTGTTTGAGGTCAGTGCTTTGATCAGCAGGTAGAACTGAAAATAGAGCATTTCTCTGAACTAATATGTTTGCAAATAGTCCTTTAGGTATAAGATATCTACAACTGGGTTTTTATATATAAACTATTGCCCTCATTTTTACAGGTGGGTCCACTGAGAAAAGTTCTTTTTGTCCTTCAGCTGGTTAAATATTTTTTGTGACCAAAGAAACAATTCCAATATTCCAGAGACATGTTATACACCCTCTTAAACATTTAAGATTATTTTTATTTCTAGTTCTAATAGTTTGAAAAAGCAAATTAGATTTAGAATAAATTCTCAAAAAGGATATGATGCATTTTATTGTTTTTACCAACCAGTCCAGTGGTTAACTTCTAGACCAATTGAATAATTTATTGGTACTGCTGAGGTACTAAATTAATAAATGGGCAAACTGATGTATACAAAGACATATATTCACTGAATTTTCTATTCCTGTGCTATCATTCACCACGACTAAACTTGTCTTGAAAAGTCCAGGACATTGGCATCTACATAAAAAAAATCAAAACTAAGTAAACTGTTCATTTATTTAAAACTTATTGTAATTGCTCTGTTGCTCAGGTACCACTCAAAGAAGACATATTTTTCAAGATCTCTGCCCCTATTATGGAATAACAGCCTGTATTATGAAATAGCATGCATATTTTAAAAGTAACAGATTTTAGGTTTTTCAAAATGTATTTCAATCTAAATAAGGGTCTTATTTAGACCCTTATTTTTTATGGCTGACACTTAAAAACAAGTAGCAGTTTCTGGAAACCTGTGAAACATATTCAATTTTACCTATAATACTAGGTGGGATCAGGAAGAAAGCATTCTAGATTTACTCTAGACCTCCAGCTTATACTTTGCTCATCCAGTTATATATACATTTATACATCTTAGGGAATATTCACAAACTCTGCATGTTATCTTTACTTACATTATAAAAATAATGAGAAACTGGACACAGTGAGAATGATTAATGAGAGAATATTATTTAACAACCTGCATGTTATTTTTGGGGTGTGCTTAGGAACCAGCTGGGAAGGCACAGATATCAGATGCTTGACATGCACCGGCTTCAATACTCAGCGGATGCAAACTAAAATAATAACAGAGAAGAAAATTTGGTTTTCTTCCTTCTCTGATTTGTCTCTAACATGCAACAATGGGAATAGTCATGATTCAGTTCATCCTGACCAAAACTTTGTCTTTTCACAATTTTGACATACGCAGATGTAAGAATTTAATTCCACCAGATTTTCACTATTAAAATAATCAGGCTTTTTTGTTTTTCCCTTGGATGTCTCTACTTATCAAATCTCTGCCGTATCGATTCTTCTGATTTAATAATATTTTTATCATCTTTTTTTAAGCTTAAATGCACAGATGCTTCCCCAGAAAAGATTCTGTGCATTTACAATTCTTATGTAAAAGCTATATGTGTTCTGTGACTTGCTGTGGCAATGACTTATGAAAATCCAAGAATCCTGAAAGAGAGTTAATGAGAATAAACAGGAACAAAGAATTGCCATTTCTATATCTTGCAATAACATATATATAGAATTGTTGACCTATGTTAAACTTTATGTTACTTTGATCATGAGAACCTATATCATTGATTTGAAGAGTTTTCTGCAATGCAGGCCTATATTCAAGCTTTTAACACTAGGCATTTTAGATTTTAATTCTTAATGATAAACAATCTCAAAATTTATTTTAGATGGAAAAATCAAAGTTTTAAGCTTTGATGTTTTTGACATCTTCAGTGCTTTCATTGTACATTAAATAGAATTCTGTCTGTAGCTGAAAACAGGTTAGAATAGGAGCAGTTATGTGTTCTTAACTACAGTGGAATAATATAGGAGGAAACGTCATGAGCATCAAACTAATTTCTGCACAAAATTAAAGCTCCTAGCAGACTGAGAAATCATCACCATTAATGTGGTATGAGCATCTGAATACAAATCCAAATCTAGCCTAATGTTGGTGGGTATAAGTTCTTACTCACAGAAAATTTATTGCATTGCCTCCTTAATTTTAATAGAAAGTAATTGAAATAGTTTATCACTTATAATGTTATATTCAGTAGCCTTTCTTATGTGCATAAATTTTGGTCTGTAGTTATGAAAAAAAAATAAAATCCATGAGAATATATGGTAACTTTGTAAAGGACAGCCATCCTGACAACACAGACTCAAAACTAATTCAGAGTTCTCTGCAATCAGGAGAGAAGAGAACATGGTGTCTCTGTGGAGAGGAATTGTCAAATACCAGTCTAATCTATTTTAGCACTCAGGTGCTAATATAATGACACAGTATCCTAATCAGGATAGTTACCTTTCTCTACGACAGAACAGTACATACCAAACAATAATGCGTCTATAACTTAACTATTTGTAAGGACCTAAAGAGCCAGGAAATTTATTGTGAAATAACAATAAACCCAAAAGTACATCCAAACCATACACTCACTCTAAGACTGCCTACCCTAAATATTACTAGTGTAGCTGTGTGGAACTCTTATAGTGTCCTTTGAAAACCTGGTGATTCTCAGGTAAAAGAGATGTTCAGAAAAGTCAGGCTGAACATTAGTGATGGCCTTGCAAGATGCTCAAACTTCTGCCCTTTAACTGTCTATGAGAAAAACAAACAAATCCAACCAAACTGTACATGGTGAGGTCATTGGTACTCATCTTAATGCTCCCATGATTTGTCACCTCTAAGAACAAAACTATGCTGCAAAAAATGCCTTACATAGCACATAAATATTTTCAAAGGGGCAGTAAAAATGAATGGGGGTAAAGAAAATAACATTAACGTAAAGAAACAATGTGACTGGTTCAGCAAAATTGTTAAGAGTGGATGGGCAGCAAGGGAAGGTTGAAGGAAGCTGCAAAAACTTCAGCATCTGAAACCTGAAACTAATAGCATTCAAATTAGCAATAAGGCAAAAGAAGCATATGAGCCTGTCCTGGTTTAATCCCAAGCAGCAACCAAGACCCAAACAGCCAATCACTCACTCCCCCACCAGTGGAATCAAGGAGAGAACTGGGAGAAACTACAAAAGCCGAACTCATGTGCTGGAATGAAGAAAGTTTAATAGGGAAAGCAAAAGACACACACACAAGGAAAGCAAAACAAGGAATTCATTGCCTCCCATGGTGTTCAGCCATCTCCAGGAGAGCAGGGCTTCATCACATGTAACAGTTACTTGGGAAGGCAAACTCCAAACAGCCACCCCTTCCTCCTTCCTCCCACTTCACATACTGAGCATGATGTCACATGGTCTGGAATATCCCTTTGGTCAGTTTGGGTCCCCGTCCCTGCTGTGTCTCCTCCCAGTTCCTCCACATATCCCCAGCTACCTCACCACTATGGAAAGGAGAAAAGACCTTGGCTCTATGTAAGCTCTGCCAAGCAATAACAAAAGTATCTCTATATTACAAAGTCAGTGTTCAGGGCAAATCCAAAACCTAACCCCACACTAGCCACTGACAGGAAAAACAGCTTCACCCCAGCCAAAATCAGCAGAGAGTATAATTTACCAGTAGAACAGTTTATCAAAAATAAATCTAGTTCCACTAAAATCTTAAAATCAAGATCACAATAATATTTATGCAAGATTTTTTTTCTACTGGAGTGGCAGAGAATGGATTCTTTTCTTTTCCATGACTCCTCTGTTTCAATAGTAATGTATTGAAAACAAGATTCTACTTTAGAAAAGCAGGAGAACCTGCACCATGTAGGTCAGATTATTTACATTAGGAACAGTTTAATCTTAATATCTATTGACCTCAGCAGACAGAGGATGTTCCAGGAGCTCCTGTTTCCTTTCTCCCATGCACTGGATGCCAACTGCCCTGCCATAGTGGAGAACAGCCAAGGTGTGTTTGAGCATCTAACAGTGCTGCTGCCTCAGCTGCTCCTCAAGAACTGTCTCTAATCTGCTTCTAAATTCTGAAATTAAATCATGCCCAAAAGATGCTGGGTTTCTTTTGTATTTCTTTGCCAAAGTAATGTTTTCAGAAACTTGCACATAACCCAGCACCTGAAGTACTATATTCAGCAACAGCAATAGTAATGGAGCTCACCATGTGTGGGTTTTGCTGTATGAATACACTTGTTGGGTATTCAGGGAAAGTTACTGTTGACTCTGTGAAAAAATACAAGTCTGCAAATATGTTTTGATATTTGTACTTGTGTCATAAATATTTCTTAGCTTCTTTTCTACTTAGCTTCTTTTCTCTACTGTATGTTTGTTTCTGTGATTGTGTGTGCGTGTTCGTGTGTGTGTCAGGATCTCAACTGTTGCATTTTGGATATTGATTGTGTTTGACACCAAAGTAGATAGAAGGCAAAGCACAGCTAACGTTAGAAAGCCAAAAACTAAGTCAAAACCCAGCAGCTCCTCATCTTATTTTGACGACCAGCATGAAATTGGTCAAACCTCAATAATACATAACATCTACATTTTGTTTAAAATTTAAGGATTTTATAAAACCTAGACACACTTTTTCTAAGTTTTGCATTTTTATTATAAAATGCAGAAAACTACACACTTGTCTGATGCACTTTGAAAACCATTAATGAAACATGAAAGGTGCAATATATCAGATCAATTCAACTTCCCAGCAGCAGAATAATCAGAAAGTGGTTTCAATTACCATTATGGTTGAAGAGCAATTTATTACGATGAAGAGCTACTTTATCATCATCAAATGTACTTTCAAATTTTTGTGTAGCTTTTAAAAAACTGAAACAATGTTTCAAGACAAAATATTAAAAGAAGGAAATATGTGCAAATAAGGTGCCATGAATTAGACATTATTAGAATGATAGAAAACCACATGGGAAAGTGTCCTTTAGAATACATAAGTATTTACTGTCTTAATGTAGTCCTAGCATTTTTGTGTTGGGACAAACTATAGGTTATTCATTTCTTTGGTTACATGTTCCTATCCCCAAAAGGGAATAGGAAAATAGAAAAAAAAATAGAGAAATTACAAAGGAAATGAGGCTGACCCAATTGCTGGAGGACAAATCCTGTAATGAGAGACTGAGCGAGCTGCATGTAAGGAATTTAGAACAGTGAATACTAAGGGGATATTATATGTCTCCAACAGTCTACAAATGCCCTCACAGTGACAGTTTACATGATAAAAATCTCAGTCACGGTCTCAAGAAATGACAGATGAAGAACAATGTCTTGAGGCTAAAAAAAGTTTAGGCAGTATCAGGAAGAAGTTATTAGCAGTGTAAGCAATTGAATGACAGCGTAGCCTATGGTAAAAATGGGACAGTGGCACTTTTACTACACTCATTTAAGAACTCAGATTATAAGTTATAGGAACAATGAATAAAATATTCTTTGAAAGTACAGCTGCCAAAGTAAATGAAATATCTTCCTTTTGGCTCTGATGTAATATTGCTTTGGAGCTAAAATACATATTCCCTAAAATAACTGTTTTAAGAGAAAAGAAAGGCAACATTCAATAACAGAAGCTAAATTTAAGGTATTTTTGATACATTAAATAATTGTGTCTTTCTCCTCCCTAGTTGAGATGCAAAATCATGATTCAAGAGCAGTACATGGAAGAAATAGTGCAGATAACACGATCTGAGGTTTTTAGCAGTTGATAAAAGAAAGAAAAAAATGCTTTCATTAAAGGCTGAAATAAACCATTAGAGGAGAAAACATTAGCTACCAAACGCAAATTCACAGAAAAGATAAATGTTGAAAAGCTGATAAATCTAACCATTAAACATAATTATATTAGGATTTATCTCATCCTATTTGACTGGAACTACAAAAGTATAACCCCAGTAAAATGAGTATAGACTGAATGGACTTCAAGACTGAATCATCAGTCCCCTGAGATGTTAATGTATCTTTCATATCATCTCTAAAATCCTTTGGCTCATGCTGAACAAAGCTTACATTTCCATTTTCATTTCATTTACCCTTGTCCTGTATCCAGAAGCTTTCATGACTTTTCCAGAGCCATCATTTTATATCAGTTTAAAGTCTTTCCTTTTTCAAAAAGAAAAAAAAAAAAAACAACCAGAAATATATTCAACTACATCATTGACCTTAATACTGTTCAAAGGTTTGGTGAGTGATTTGGGTATTTACTATCTAAATATTTATAACTTAGAAGAGAAAAGACATCAAATGGTTAAAATCATGTTATAGATAGTTATTTCATTTAGTCAGTGAAAAAGCTTTTGGAGTAGTTAATAGTCATAACAAGTATCACAGACCCATCCAAATGTGCAGACAGATTTCTCACACCAGGCAGTCCCAATGACATCTAATTCTATTGTGGTGTAGTGTTGTGCAATAGCCACACAGTCCATTCTTGTTGTAGTTACTATAATGTTATGATCATATTTCTAAAGAGTCCCGTACCTTCTCTTGGGGTTCTCTCGGGGGCAGTTCTTCACAGCACTTGCTTCTTCTGGTTCTTCAGGGCTCCTCCAAGGCTCTCTCTGATACTGGCCAACTCACCCCCTTTTTATCCCAGTTACCTTGACTAGCCACAGCTGCAGCCCAATTAAGGACATCACAGCTGCAGCCCATCAAGAATAACCAGGATGGGGCACGGCCATCTATATAATACATACTACAGTGTAGGACACAGGTCAGGAAAGTGGCAGTTTGGAGGTTTCCCTGTTAAGAGTAATACAGTTACAGTCGAGCAAATGATCACATTCAGATCTGACCAGTGATATTTACCCAAAGAAGCACGATTCCTTTAATGGCGTTTTTTAATATTAGGTAATGTCAATGACCAAGTAAGCCCTCTTAAACATTTAAACAACAACAACAACAACCACAAAAACCCAAACAAACAAACAAAAAGTAAAGAAAACACAGATTTTCTGGCTTGAGATAAAATTAAACATGCTTCCAGTAACAGAATGGATATCTCTTGGTTGTAATTTATTTTATAAAGACATAAAGTGAAAAAATAATTAAGAATGGAGAATTTGAGATATCAATAACCAACATCGAGGCATAAAAAAAGAAAATCTCCATCTGTCATTATAATACTTACTTCTCAGAAAATCAATCCTGATACATGGAGATCAGATCGGTTTTGGTAGTAGAACCCTGCATTATTTCCTCATTTCCACGGATGGCTGGGAAGGAGGCAGGATTAGCTACTGAGTCTTTCCTTTTGCAAACAAAATTGCAGTCTTACTCTTGGCTGTTAACAGCAATTTATCTTTTGAATATTAGAAAGAAAAACAAAGTAATGACTCTTCAGACAGTTCCATCATTACAAACTGAAATTTCAAGACAGCTATTTCCTCCTACAGGACACTGTGGATGTTTTTCTGTATACTTTATAAGATTTGAAAGTCTTGTTTTTCAAGTCACAAAAGGATTAATCTTAACTGCTTACATGTCCAACTTTATTTAAAAATCAGCTATCCTCCAGCCAGTCTTATTTGTAACTCCCAGTAAAATTAAAGTTTTCATGCAACAATTTTTTTCTACATATGCTATTCCACACCTAGTCATCTGTATGAAAACAAAAGCCTGGCTTCATATCCTGTAGTATCCAAAGTTATCTCATTCCACATCATGTGCAAATACATGAATTTTCACAATATTAATGTAAGCAGTGGAAAATAAATATTCATGATGCTATCAAGTAATGACCAAAAAATAATAATATTCTGCTAAAAATTGACATCTACCCTTGAAAAGAAGGAGTTTTATTAACATATGAAAGTGAGCCAAGCTTCAAATTGGCTTCTTCCAACTTAATATTATAATGTGCGACCTAACCTCCTTCTTCATAATTAATTAAAACTGTTGTATTATTCATATGTAACAGATATCAAGAAGTCTTATGTGGACTGCTGACGAAGGTTCTGTAATAAAAAAAAAAAATCTTACCATTCTAAAGGTCTTAGAATGATAAGAATGATCTCTTATAATTCAATATAAAATCAAACACTTAAATGCATTTCCAATAATGTTTCAGATTTGCATAAAATTTCTTTTATTTACTATTTACTTTGCTCCACAAAAAATTGGCAAGAGGATCTCCATAATGGAAACCAATACCTTACTATCAGCAATAAGGAAAAAATTAGGGGAATGTAAACAGATATAAAAATAAATATTTATTGTATCTTTAATAAGTCTTTGTTATGTCAAGTCACAAAAGCTCACATTTGTCAAGCAAAATTTTTACAGGTCTTAGACTATTGGGGTGGGGGGGAAGAGTTCCATTTTTTTTTTCTTCCAGGTTTGATGCTAAAGTGTTCTCTTTTTGTCTGTGTTAAAACAAAACTCTCCACTTAAAAGCAGTTTCTAGAACAGTACCTTTTAAGAACTGTACTTAGAAATTATTAGAACAGAACTTAGAAATTATAAAAATACTTGCAGTAATGCCATAGAAATTTTGAGCATCTTCCTCCTGAGTTAAGATAAATTTAAAATGGAGTTCTACTGCTCAGGATAAAAGGAGATATACTTTTTGCCTGGTCTAAAACATCCAAAGGGTAAAGAGCTAATTTGTTTTTAAACCATAAGAAACCGCATGCAATAATTATCTCAGCAACTCCTGTGTCCATACAATAATAATCAAACACTAATCAATAGAAATTACATACTGAGTCCAAAAAAACAAGTTTGTTCCTGCAATAGGTATTCATCTGTGACTTTTATTGCAGGCATTTTTCTGTTGTTCTTGCTTTATTTGGTACAGAATAGATTGTGTTGTGAGTAAGCAGCTGACAAGATAAATATCAATATAGTATAATATAGCAACATATCAAATAATAGAATGACAACAAGGTCTGAAAGATGTAAAGGATTAACTTCTTTACATCTGAAACTTTCATACCAACTGAAGTAGAATAAAACTCGCACTTGTTAATGATTCTCATTATGCAATTTGAGTTTTGTTAACTAGATAATGGAGCTGAATACTATGACCACTAATCACTTTCTTCAGTTCTTTCTTTTGGTTAAAAGCTGATATTCAAATGCTATTTCAAAATTATGATCAACTCTAAGTTTCCAGCAGTTCTGCATTTGGAACCTACCTGAAAAATCTGTAAGATTTCAAGTAAACCTCTGATTTTGCGCATTTGCATATAGAAACAATCCTGGTGGACGTGCTCTTTGAGTTGCTGATAAACAAATAAAGGGTTGAATGGCAAGGCTCAGATGTTTGTGATCAACACACACAGCCCACAAGAATTAAAAGGCTTGGGCCTTGGGGTTTTTTCCCCCAAAAAACATTGATTACATTGTGATAAAAAGAATAAATTCTTCTAATTGATATAAACCAATAGTTTTATTTCCACCTCATAAACATTTTGTCTATCAGCAGAGTCCAAAAAAGATGGGACGGTCAGACTTGAATATTATTAAAACTTGGAAAAATAACTATAACCAACAAGACATATATTTACACAAATAAAAATATCTTTGTATCACCTGTCAGTTTTTGCCAATGTGAAACATCACTGGATTCAAATGTATATCTTTAAAGGTTCATTTTGCCCAGCTAACTCTATCCTGAAAAATATAAGTCCTTATATATAAATGGGATGATATTATCTGTGACTGAAATTCTTCCTGCAGATTGGGCAAGAGTTGGCACTCTCAAGGGTATTACAGAGGCACTAACTGCAGAAGACATGGCCACATATGATTGAAACTATTAGTTGTCCACTTTACACAATCTGGAAGAAAGGAGACCACAGTGGTGGTTTGAAGTAAGTTTTCTGGTCTACTGGCACCAGGCAATTAGGACTTGCAGCGTCAGAAATGTGTCCATAATAATAAGAAACACAAAGATCTTTCAGTGTCATCTCAGCAAATGTTTCTCCTTCTGCATGAATGACCACATTTTGTGTGACTAGCTGGTTTGAGCCTTAAAGCAAGGTTTATGTTTCAAGTTAGCTCCCACATAAAGCCAACTGAGCTGCCCAGCTCTCCCTTTGTCCTGTTCTGCCTCCAACAAAACAAGAAAGGATGACAAGATGGGGATCCTTACCTCTGAGTAGACATCCATGCAAATCAGACAGGTAACAGTATTAGATGGCCTTGCAGTAGAGAACAGGCCCAGAAATACCATAAGAGATCTCTATATATTATAAGATATTGTGGAAAGGCCTTGTGGTAATGCAAAGTCATCAGTAAAACTGAAAGCCTGGTTTTAGAATTTTCAACAGCACAATTAACAGCCTGTATTTTTGCCTTAAATTTACAATGTTCTCCTCCTCCTCTTATCATTTCCTTTTTTTATTGCAAAGAAAGCTTTTGAAGTGACAGCTGCTCTTCATTTGTGTTCATCAGTGCTTATAATTTGTGTGGAAACACTGATGGAGTCAGGTTAGCAACATGCAGGAACTCCAGTGTTTCTCATAACTCACTATTCCCTAAAAGCAATACATGGTAAACTGACTGAATCAGTGAAAATTGTTTTCAACTTTAAAAACAAAATAATGTTCTCTGAAAAATGTACCCAACTGCATAACAAAAAGCAATTTCCAAATAATTTAATGAAACTAGCAGACAGCTTGCTTTGTGGTGTGCCATGCTGAGACAAAGTTATAGAAGCTGTGATGTGACATTACTGTTTGTTAACATTTTCCCATGAGCCTTCCTTCTGGTGTCATTTGAGAGTAAATCATTTAGTAATTCTGAATTCAGTTGAACAGATGTTTTTTTTTCATGTTTATTTTACCACTGGGGTTATGTAAACCTAAATTATGCTTGAGCAAAAAGCAATTCTAAATATCAGTAGTTTCTGCATATAACTGACAAGGTATATATTGGTGATTCATTCAGTTGTAACAAAAGTCACATTTGGATCTCATATAGCATTTGAATAATTCTAAGCAGTTAGTATACAGAACACATTAATTATTAAGCATGTATGACATAATCCAATTTTTATCTTCAGATGCAAAATTGCCATTTTGTCACTTGGCCCAGAGTATAGAAATTGGTAAGCTTTTACAATGCTGCAAGGGAATATCTGATACCACAAAAGTATTCATACCAATCTGAATTCCACTCAGTCATATGTTAAAGTTGCCTTTTGCAAAAATATTGCAAAGCAGTTTATTTTCTTCTCTGTACTAAAAAGAAAGCTTATTAATACAAAGTATGAATAGAATAAACTGAAAAGCAAAAATCAGTAAAATTTTCCAAGCACAATCACCATGAATATATCTCTTTGTAAATGTCAATGTAACTGTAAAATTCTTCTTAAAATCTGTAAAGAGATCATTTCTATTTCTCAGTCCTTGCATCACATTTGAAAGTAGTATATGTATATTTCTTCCTTACAATGATCTATAATATAAAACACAGTGCTTTAAAACAACTGCAAGATTGTTTTGGTCAGAGATTGGAGGTTATCTTTGAATTAAAATGAGTTTATTTGGTATTTTTTGAGCCACATATGAAGAACAATCTACAGAATGCAGGTCAGGTGAAAAGGAAGCAATATCCGCTTTATGGATGTATGAATCTATGAAAAGGTTATTTATCTGTCTGATTTTTTTCTATATATTGCTTACCAAAAATACAGTGTGGCACTGGTTTTAAAGCATAAGCGGGAATTTAATTTCACTAAATTAGAGTAGGTAAAAAAATATAATTTTGCATATTGTTCTCATATCTTTTGGAGTGTCTTCTCTGTTCCTCACTGGAGATCTTTGACATAAACCTTTCAAATATAGTGAGAGTAAAAGAAGCTAACAAGTCATTTTTCATCATAGTGTAACATGTCTACTAGAAAAACATGGTCTTCCCTATTCCTTCTGAGTGTATAGAGAACAAGGATAGCCAGAATAATGGAAGTACTCAGTAGTTCCTTCTCTCAGAACGTGATAAATTTATAGTGACCATGGAGACATCTAAGGCACTTCCAGACTTACCTCTATGGAGCATCAGCCTCAGATCCATTACTGTCATTAATTTCTAAAGGAGAGAGTCTCCCTTCTGAAAATATTTACACAGTTTTGAGGAAAAAATGCTGTTCTGGCATCTGTCTCAATGGACCTTGAATATCAAAGAATCACAGAATGGTTGGAAGTGACTGCTGGAGGTCCTCTAGTCCAATGTCACTGTTCAAGCAGAGTCACCTAGAGAATGTTATTTAGAAACAAGTCCAGACAGCTTTGAAATACCTCCACAATTTCTGGGAAAACACTGTCAAAAAACTTGCTAGAGTCCTGGTAGCTTCCACTGCACTGCCCCCTTCTATCCAGCCAGTTCTTCCATCAAAAAAGGCAGTAAGGTTGGTTAAGCATGGTTTCCTTTTGGTGAAACCATTCGGACTATTTTTGATCACCTTTTTGTCTTCTATGTGTTTAGAGATATCCCCCTAGGATGAGCTGTCTCATCACCTGTCCAGGGACTGAGGTGAGTCTGACTGGCCTGTAATTTCTTCTGTCATCCATTTTGTCCTTTTTGAAGACTGGGGTGGCATTTGCTTTCTTCCAGTGCTCAGGCACCTCTTCTGACTGCCATGACTTCTCAAAGGTGATTGAGAGTAGCCCAGTAATAACATCTGACATATCTGATAGCACTTGTGAGTGCATCCCATCAGGGCCCATGGATTTCTGGATATCAAGTTTGACTAAATGGTCTCTAACCCAATCCTCTTCAATCAAGGGAAAGTCTTCTTATCTCCAGGCCTTGTCCCTAGTCTCCTGGGTCACTAAGTGAAGACTGCAGCAATAAAGGTATCTCAGCCTTCTCTGCAGCCTCTGTTGCAACAGTCACTGTTCCACTGAGTAGGGGGCCAACATTTTCATTAGTATTTCTTTTGTTATTGAAGAAGCTCTTCTTATTATACTCAACATCTTCACAGAGATTCAATTCCAGATGAGCCTTGGCCTTCTTTATTGCATTTCTGAATACTCTGACATCACAAAATTCATCCCAGGCATCCTGTGCCTGTTTCATGCATAGCTGCTGACAGTAGTTCCTTGTGCATTTATGTAGGTCTCCTGTCCCCTTTCACATTTTTGTGCCCAGAGGGACTCCAGGCAGCCAGGAGGAAGCTGATGAAGGTGATGATGAAGGAAGCTTCACCCTCCCTAGTCTGCATGTAAATGAGACAAATTTACTTGAAACTCTAATGTATTAATGTAGCACTGCATTGGGGCACCCTGTAGTTTAAAATCTTGATGTATAAGTCAGTGTTATGAAAACATAAACCAGTGACTGCTGTGTTATCAAGGAAAACAAATGGGAAATTCACGTCAAATACTGAAAATATATTGATTGAATTATTCAGAAGGGAAAAAATTAGAATTTTACTAAATAAATTTAGATTTTAAAAAATTAAAATTTAGCCTTTCCTCAAATATCTAATTAAGTGTATGAGCTTCTGCATTTCAGAGAGTGAATAGCAATAATATTTATTATACTGAGCTTTTTCAAAATAGAAGAAATTTTAACAGTTCCAATATTATATTATTGAATATTTTTAAAAAGCAATTAACATATTTAATCAAACTAAAAGTGAAAAAAGAGAGAAGATTATCAAAGCATACTCTCCCTGGAGATGTTTTTAGGATATTATCTCAGTTCTAGTCCTGACATCTGAAAATCTCTAGCGATGCTAGCTATTTCTCTGTTCTGGGATATTTTGGCCAATTTGCTCAAGACTTTCTCCTTTTCTGACATTGCATTATTTCAAATGGTCTTAAGCACTACAGCAAGCAGAAGACCCCGGTGACCTCTTTCGCAAATCTGGAAGAAAACCTGATCAAATGTCATTCCCCTGAGCATAGGTTTAGGATCAAAATGGTTCCAAAAAAGGGGCTCAGAAATTGAAGCCAATGATCTGCCATAAATGGTTCCCAAAGCAGTAAGAAAGATGAAGAATTTTGGAGAAATCTCTACAAAGACAAAAAAATATTGATTTTTTTGGCCTGATTCCAAGACCTGCATCTGTTGACAGACGTAGTGAAGAGATTCACAGTAAGCAGGGAACAAATAAGCACTGTGCAGTAAACAGAGTGAAAATTGGAGAGTCCTGAGCCATTTGTTAACTAATGCTTCTTCTTTAGGAGCAGCTGAAAGTGAAGGAACAGAACAAGCAAAGAACATCCAAGATAATAGGGATTCGCCCACTCAAACACAGTAAAAAAAAAAAAAAAAAGAGAAAGGACAAAGTATTATATATTTCCTCAAGTCATTTTTGAAGCTGAACCTTCAGACTTAAGTTGTGTGACACTGACAGGTCATATAGTCCAGAAGCTCCAGATTTTTTTCTGCATTAGGTATGTGGCACTTACACTTTTCCTCATCTCTAGTGTTGTATTTTATCTTGATACTACTGTGGAATCAAAATGCAGTTCCAGCACATACCACTTGCACACTGTTATTTTTTGAAGACACTTTTCTGGACCAGTAAAACACCAAAGGTTGCCATTTCATCATTTTAATACTTTAGAAATTTTCTTGAAATTTCTGTAGAAAGGTCACTATTCATAAAAGTATTCATGTCCAGGAAATTAGAAGTGGCCCTGAACCTAACTAGATTACACAAGATTCCAGTTCTCATTAAATGGCTTTTCCATTTCCTTCTTCATAGTTATGGGAGACGCTTTGAACTATTATGAAACAACCTCTTTCACTGTCTTTGGCTGGTTTAAAAAGACAAATGATTCATTGTTTTTTTCTGAGATACCTGTGTGCATGAATTTTGTTTTCCATTTTCTCAGAATGTTGTCACCTCATTTGCTGAACAGTGTTATACGTTACTTGGCATTTTGGTTTTTGTCTGTAGCAATTCCCGTATTTTTTAATTACCATATACGATTTCGGTATTTCCAATGCAAAAAAAGAAAAATCCCAATAAAAAACTAAACTCAAAACACTAGCTAATATTTAACTATATCTATATTTCTTTATACTATAGAGAATTATCATTTTAGAAGCGCCACTATTTTTATTTTTCTTTTAAGGCTGACATGAAACCTTCAACATAACTCCAGTAACACTGTCTTTGGTGAGTCACACTACTGCATTTGAGCCCCAAAATGTGACCAAAAACTTTAATTTATTTTTGATTTTCATTCTTAAATTTAAGAGCATAAATTTAGCCCTTTTCATCTAAGACATAGGCCCACTCATTACAGCTGTTTGCTTCCATATGTATTTCTCCAATTGCCTGAATCAAAAGCACATCCCATCCCAAAGTATCTTAAAAAGCAGGGGTGCAATCTGAAAAATATCTCGTTCTCACTACATCAGTTTTTAAGCAACATTTTGTTCTAGAAAAGGTAGTCCTGGAGAATATTTGAGACACATTTAATGAGCAGTTCCCATCAGGAGCCCAAAAACTGAGGCATAAGTGAAGGGACCTAAATGCAAAGCAGTAGAGATCACATACAGGGAACTCCTACTTGAGAGTTAAATGCTGAAGTGCAGAATGCAGACAGAAAACTGATTCCATTAGCTTACAGTAAATATTTAATTGTTATTAGTTCCTTGAACATTGACTCTGTAAATTCCTGAAGGCGGAGGGATGTTGAAAGCCCTTGAATGGGGTTTTGAGAAATGCTGAGGCTTTGGAGGATTGCTTTGGGATTTTTCACTATTTCTGCAGTCTGCGGGAGTTTGTCCTCTAAGGTAGGTGAGAAGCAAGCTGATAAAATCCCAACCACTTCATATATATATTCAGAAACCACCTTTTATTCTTCTGGCTAGGTACCAAAAGATAAAGGAAGGAACATTTCTTAACACATATAACTTAGCCTTGTATTGAATTCCATTCCTATGGTGAAAAAAAAGAGAAAGATTTCAGTACGATTTCCTGCAATGAAAAAGGGTTAATCATCACAAATATCAAGGGAAAAGCACAGGATGTAAGGAGGAGTAGAATAATAAATCTTCATGATTTTCTAAAGAATATGTTTCTGCCTCAGGTATTTTTTAAAAAGCAGGCTTTTCAAAATACTGTGCTATGAAAAGAAACCCCCAGGAAACTCCCATAAAAGAGTTATGCTACTTTTTAAATGGCTTTAAATGTCCTGTTGAGAATTTGAAGAAGTTGCTGGTAGCTCATATAGAGGTGTCAATGATCACAAACAGATCCCTTAGTGATATCTGACCCACAGACAATGTGAGCAAAACCATGGCTTCACCTAAGTCAAAAACTTTGCCAAAGAATCACTAGTAAATGTCATTTAAATATGTCTACCAGCAAATTACCCTTGCAATTAATTGGTAATGTTATCAGGAGAGTATACTAATACTACAAATAATAATTTGACCATTTCCATTGAGTTTGAATAACGTTTTTTTTTTAAACTGAAACAAATACGATTCTATCTCTTGTCATTATCATTATGAGTAAATGTTCAGGATGCACACAACAGAGCAACGAAGAGGATTCAGCTTTAGGGATTCATATACGTAAAGGAGCACCCAAATCAAAATACTCCGTAATCTACAGAATCAAAGGCAATGCGTAGAAAAATTGTTCTCTGCAGCCCCAGGAAATTAAGGCTTTATTCCTAAAATGAGTGCAACTTTCTTCTAGGTATTTATTTTTTTGTATTTCATTCTGTGGAGCACTACATACATTAAATTAAAAATTAAAAGAAAAAAAAAAATAAGGGAGAGTCTTCTTTTAGATACTTAGGCTTTTCCCTAGCAGGATGTTGACTTACTGACTTGCTCCAGAAACCTGTAAAGTTCCCAAAAGAACACTCTCCCTTAATTAGACTTCTCCATGCTTAAAATAAGGATGTGATCAGCTAGTTTCAGGAGTATTCTGCAGCTCTCCTTTTGGGACACATGGTCACTGCCTTAAGAGATTCATTCTCCATATGCTTCATATGAAGTGAAAATAAAACATTTCATTGTCATTTGCCAGTGGCAGAAGACTTCATGATTGTTATCAAGATCAAATCTTTCTTCTATAACTGGTAATTCTCTTGTATTTTGTGTACATCTCATTTTCTTTCTTGTCACACATCTGTAACTTTAAGTGGATGGTTTATCATCCAGTAAAGCATAATCCCTCTTATCCCTCTTATGAATTTTCATCTCTGTTGTCTAATTTCTCCGTGAGAGCATACTGAGTTCTTCATTATATTACTTAAGAGTAATTTGCTTTTCTCAGTGGCACTGCACAAGTAGACATGAACTACTTTTTTGTACTAGATTCATTGTGCTTGACATCACAGCTAGTTCTTGTTTCCTGGAAGGTTGTTGCTTCCTTGTTCCTCTCTGACGCTCAGGAGAATATCCCTTTCCACCCACCAAATCTAGTTTAAGGCTCTCCTAATAAGCCCAGCTATTAGGATATTATCCCAACAAATAAAGTAAAATATACATTCAGATATACAAAGTTTATTTGCTAGGATTTGAACCCAGAGACAAATAGTGCACATTAAGTTTTAAGGTATAAATAATTATGGTAAGCTACTTCTGAAAAGTTAAGAAAAAAATGAAAAGGAAAATAGAAATAAAAAGTACTCAACAAGGAAAAATCCTAATTGTAGAAATATAACATAAAAATGGCAGTCTGACTGTAGGACTGTGTTGCTCTCTGGTGCCTGAATCAGTTCAAGAGAAACATGGAAGTAAGGTAACTATGTTCAAGATTGCAGATGATAAAAGGATTAGAAGATGGAACAAGTAAGGTTGAGTGGTACAATCTAAGTTAGATTTTGATTGTTTACATGAACAACATATCAGATGGTAAAGGTGTTTTGTTGTGCAAAAAGATGTAAAATAATCAGGCTTAGAGCAAGAAAACAAGCTATACAACATGTGGCAAATGGCCCAATAATTTAGCACACTGATCAGGAAAACAATTCGAAGGTTATTGCGGAAAATCATTTTAACCAGAAACACAAAGCACAGTTGCAGGAAAAAAGGCAAACAAAATATTACTGTGAATGTGTAGATGAACAGACTACAATAAAAGGAAATAAAACGCTGTAATTGGGCACTTTCCATTAGCCTATATAGGAACCACATATGCTTCACTGACTAGCCATCACTGGAAGAAAATGTTTTGAAGGGAAAAAAAGTCAGCAAAATTATAATAACTTTTGAAAACTACACATTTAGAAAAACATGGTTTGAGCACTAAATTTATAAAGGAATTTATGTGCTATGTTTTTCTCTAGCAATCCTAAATTCCAGATTTCACCTCCAGAATCTCTGAGGACAGGTCCTGTTCTGCATACAAGTCATTTTTGACACCATGGTACTAGTTAAGGAATAACATCACTAAGTAAAAGGTGCATTTACTCAAAGGATAATGTATGTATCATATGGATAATTACTCTAAAAGTCATGTATTCCAGTGTAGCTTTCTAAAATCCAAGTTAAATATCCTCATCCTAACATGAACACTGAAACATAGTAACAAGTTAGAAATAGATGTACAAAAATGTTATGGCCCAAACATACCATGGTTACCATGCATTATCATGGTTATGGTAATGCAAAACTCTAAATACTCCATCCTTGTATTAAAATAACTGTCATATTGAAGACATATTTAATTTAAATCAGTAAAATCATCAAAATACTACTTTAGTTATCACATTAATACAGATATTGAATTAAATCATTTTAGTCAAAGGCTAGGTTCAACTGAAATTCAGTAAATAATTTTCAATAATTCAGAAAAATAAATTAAGTCATCAAAGTTCAAGTCTAAAGGCAAAAATTCTTTACAAACATGGATTGACTGTTCAGCTATCACCATTTTTTCTTTACTGTAAGACTTTGAGTCACTATTTCTGGGTTTCCTTGAAGGTAAAGCATTTGTTTACATTTAAAAGCTACATTTTTCTAATTACACCTGAATTCTGTTCTAGAATAGGTCTGACAGGAAGATTCAGACTGAGATAAAAAGTTATAAATATTCAGTTATAAATACTACAGGAAAAAGAAAATATCTATTCACTGTTATTAGCAGGAAATGTTTTAAACCTCAAAGAGATTGGACTGCTTTTTATACCAAAGAAGGAACTAAGTCAGAATTTTCATTATCTAGCAGGAGAAAATTAAAAGATGGGGGGGGAAAAAGTCAAATTTTAATAGCTTCAATTGTTGAGTCAATCAGTACCCAATTAATTTCTTTCTTTCCTCACTGCACTACATTTCAACATTATGATTTGTACTATTTTATGTTAATGGCATACCAGCTGATATTGCTTTAGTTTGTGTCAAACTTCATTGAAAATGTGCACAAGGAAAGCAGGAGACTAACCAGCTATTGTTCACTCAGTATAAAAAAGAAGGAATTATCCTCTTTCTGGTATACTTGGCGGGTGGGACAAGAAATTTATTCCCTAAAGTCCATTTTATTCCCATTAAAGTCCATAGCCTGCCTTACCAATAAAGAGATATTTATAGAGTGCATGTCTGTGTAGGCATTTCACTAAAAGATTTGGAAGAAAAAAGACAATGAAAAAAGCTGAGAGTAAACAACAAAAAAATTCTAGCTACAAATTCTACAACTGGTGGTACAGACAATGCGAAAAAGCTTAGAGAAATTGAGGGATAAGAATTGAAGGGTTAGACTCCAAGAAAAGATCTCTTACCACAAAACAAAATAAATAAAACAAAAAAGGCTAAAACATCCAAAAAGCCTGAATTGCACATGCGGTCTATTTTCCTGCTTTAAAGTAAAAAGTATAATGAATACTATGCTGTTCTGTCAGGTATATTTTCAAGATGTACAGAGTACTGAATTTATTTGAGTCAAAAGATTTTGTGTTGAAGCAAAAGGACACAACATACATAAATGATCAAACTTGCCAAGAGTAGGATGAAAGGCAAGATCTGCTAAAAGAATCATACACTAAGTCTTGCAAGTCAGAACGCCCAGTGCAAGTGCAGTTTTGAAATTGTTCATATATAGACGGAAATGGTCAAAAGAGCCTCTATTCTACCTCTGTGGAGCCTTCATTTTTTATGTGATTGGAGCAGAGGAATATTTTTAATGGTTATTTTTTAATTTGTGTTACAATAGAGGAAAAACAATTTCCTATTGGTGTTTTTCAAGTATTCTTTGCCCAAAAGATCAAATGTAATGGTAAAGACTGAAGAATAATAAAGCACAATCATATTCATCTCCCTGCCTAAAGAACCTACTAGGCTGCAATTTATATTGCATAGATATTGTAGCTTGGGAACTAGGAATGCAGGTTACTTTTAAAATAATACAGGAATAAAATGGAGCTATCCCATTTCTCCACAGACATTTTTCTCAGTGCCAAATCAAATGGTGTTTCTATCTCCCAAAACTAAGCAAAAAGGCAGTGAGAAGAACTGACAGCAGGAATTCCAACCCTCTGACCTGTTTCTGCATCAAGAACAAAAAAAAACCTAAGATCTTACTACCATTCCAATAATCATTGCATTATTCCCATTTCTTTTATTGTTTTATCAACAAGGGAGGACAACACGTGATATTATAAGTTAGTAGCTCTGGAGAAGTTATTTTTTTCTTGGCTCTATTTAATCATCCAGTGTCTTAATAATTTGGTTATGTCATCCAAATGTGGCTCTCCAGTGCAATTCTGTATTACATTTTTTTGTAAATTTTGAAATCCACCTGCACAGCTGGAACATTTTTGGCTTAAATGTGTGTAGAATGCATTCAGGATACATTGTGTCATAAAAATAATTAAACCATGTTCTCTTTGGAAAAAGTCTGCTTATTACTGAATATTGTTGTATTTTAGAATTTCTATTAAAATATCTATTTATTAACTTTCTTATCTGTAAGGAAAATATTCTTTTCAATTTAAAATATTTTCACTCATACAATTAAAATGTCAATATTAAAACTACTTTAAAGTTTTCTCTTGTGAGATTTTTTGAATGATAATGATGATGCAGTAGGATTTAAAAGACAATGGGAGTTTTAATGGGAAAGTTTGGTCCAACTTACATGGACTTCCATTGGTTTTTTATATAAACATATGTGGCCTATTCTCAGTAGTCTGTTTACTTCTCTGAAAAGGATCCTTGTTTGTATATTTTGCTAAATATTAAATTGCACTTGGATTTACTAAAAACTTCAAAAACTTTGTCATATATATCACAAGATTGTAACTGTAGACAGCATTTTACATTCATATATTTTGCTCTGATAACACAAATTCAAGACTCCAGATGGATGCATTAATCACAGAATCTTCTGAGTTAAAAGGAACCCACAAGGATCATCCAATTCCTATGTGAATAGCCCATACAGGCATCAAACCCACAACTCTGGCATTATTAGCACCCAGATTTAACTAACTGAGCTAATCTCAGCATCAATAAATATAACTGAAACAATAAATGTAAAGGAATTAATATATTTTCTTTAGTTCAACAAGGAGAAAGGGAAGAAAAATTATTATAATAAACTAGACTCTAAGCAAGTTATTTTTCATCTTATTTGAAAACAATTTGTAATTCAGACTTATTATTGAATGCTTTTCAAACTAATATATCATTCCAGTTTCTTAGGTTCCTTTAATGCTTCACATTCTTTGTTTTCAAGTCTGCTAAGGTAAAAAATGTTAAATTTTTGCCTACAGTTCCTCATCCAGACTCCTGAGTTTAATAAAACCTATGAGTCTTTTAATATGTCATCAGTGTAAAGTAGTTTTTCAATAGGACAAGATGCTCCATGCCAAATTAAATTTTTCAGTCATAAAATTTAAAAAAAAATTATAAAACTTCATGAAGTACTGAACCATGGACATTTAGCAGCTAGACTTGCTGTAAATTACTGTGATGCTTAGAACCTATAGCAACTGTCCACAAAATCAATGCAGGAGGTTGTGCTTATGACAGATTGAGGGGGTGGAAAGGATTAGTTGAGGACAGACAACCTCATCAGTAAATTGAGCATAAATTGTTCAACCTTGGAAGCATACAACAGGGGTTTTACTAAATTTTACTTAGAAGCATACAACAGGAGTTTTAATTAAGTTTTAACTACTGTTTATGCAAATTCTTCTCTAAATCAGTATCAAACACATCCTAAAGCTATTCATACATAAAGCTAACTCATTCTGTGCTTGACAATCCTGATGCTGAAGCAATGTCACCAAAATAGCTGATTATATTAGATGTGGTTGAGGCTCATTTGCACTTTCTGATTAAACTGCATTTATTGTACTAGATTAAAATGCTAATCAGAATTAGCTAGGTGCTGAAATATGACCATAATTGATCACAGAAAAAGTTTTAAGAAAATCAGACAGAAAACTAGAAATGGGACTAACCTGCAGTGTGTTTATTAAGATTAGCAATAGAGCAAAACAAACTACCATTCACAGAAATTATAATTTTGAGATTGCATTTCATATGACTCAGAGGTAGAGGTTCAAAGGCATGACTTTGTGTTTTAATTAAAATTATACAAGGCTCCAAGGTAAACATTTGTACTTTATGCTTAAACAAAAGGACTTTACTTGTGTTCAAATATAAAGCAGGATCAGTATCCTGCATAATATTTTCCTTTTCTCCTGTACCAAAGTAATTGCATAAGAAGGTTTGAACATTCACAAACTCACCATTCAGCTCACACTGTGAGCAGCAGATAATGCAAAGCAAACCAGATGAACATACTTCAGGCCACTTTTTGCTAGGCAAAATGTAACAATGCTCTTAGTCATTTTGCAAATAAGGATACAAAATTACTCCCTACTGTCAGGAATAGCTTTGTTTAAGCAATTATTTTTTTTTCTCAGTACCAATGGTAGACACAGTTGCGAAGATTTGGAAAAAACCCTTCATCTTAGCATTCAAACCTTTGGGCTTCCTGTGGGGTAGTTTATAAACAGCCAAGCAGAATGAAATAAGGTTCCTTGTCACATGAGATGCCTGCTACCTGCCACAGCACAGTGAGGCCCGGGGGTCAGTGCAGCCCAGGTACCCGTGGCTGACTTACCAGCGCAGGGGGCAGTGCAGCCAGCCCAGCCCCTGGGACTTTGGCTAGGCAGGAAGGAGTCCTGCAAATCCCTGATGCTCCTGAGCACCTCCAGGCAGTGGCTCCTGCTCTCCCAGGGAGCAATTTCAACATCTCCCACAGGCAAGGAGAAAGAGGACCTGAGCTCCTTATCAGTCTTTCTTCTTCCTTGCAAGGCTCTTGGGGCACATAGAGGTGTATGACTGGTCCCAGGTTCATGAAAGTTCAGATGGAAATCTGTTATCTCCTGGGTGAGACAGTGTCTCCTAGGAGCCTGAAGCAGAACCTATCTCCAGAGAAAACACCTTTGAGTTCAGAGGAAAAACCTGATCTTCATAAATCTGCAGGTCTTGTCTCAGGCTGCACTATAATGCAAACCTCCGAGTTCCACAAGGGCTGGAAATGGTGTATTTTCCCTCTGTTTTCCATATAGCTTTCTATATTTTTTGCTTATAACCTTAGGATCATAAAGGAAAAATAAAAATATGTCTGTGGCTTGGCAAAAATAATGACACAATAAAAACTGTTCAATCTCTGCTGAAACCTTAATGCTAATTAGGCTGTTTAATTAAACTGTCTCTAACTAGTGGTATTCTCTTTGCAAACAAGAATGGTGGTGTCAAATATGCCAAATTAAAATAGTTAACTGATTACACACTGAAAATTATGAAACTTCATCCCACATTCCATATGTTCACTCAGGTCTGAAAATATATTTTTCAAAAATATGCTTTTTAAGGCTATTGAGATTTTGATTTCAGCTGTCACAATAATTTCATGGAGCTCCCTACTATTCTTTTCCATGTATAATTCCTGTAAAACACTGAATCAGGAGATTACAATTCATCAAAACCCAATTGTTTTCCCCCAGTAGGTTTTGGATTCAGTCTCAAAGAAATAGCTTTTTTTATTTAGTCAATAATTTATAAAACCTTAGGTTAAACAAGGTGACCTCCAGAGAGCTCATAATTTAGAAGAACTAAACTTCTAAGTTGCAACTGAAGATGTTACTTTGCTAGTCTCTACCAAATGATTCTAAAATCCTGATTAAAATAAACCTGAAGAATTTACTTTCATCATGAGAGTAACTTTTACAAACTTCCAGGAGTGAAGTAGCATGCGATTTATCAGTCAAATGCAGGAGCTGACACTCTGTTCCATTAGCTTCTGATTAACTTGAAATATTACAGTGAAAAATCAGTAGACAACTTATAAAAAATACTTCATCTGCTCTTAGATAAAAGAGATTGATGAAATTTACTTAAACTAGCTTATTCTGGCTTTCACTCAATCACCCTGGCAAGGTGATCACAAACTCCTGGTCCATCAGACACCCATGCAAGTCTTACCTTGGGAAAATATTATCTTTCCTTGCTATTCCAGGTAGAGCGAGCTGCTCTCTGCTTGCTGCACCATAGGGCTATTTAGAGCAGCATAGACCCTGCCAACAAACTGCCTTGTCTCTATTTCAGAAATTTGGTTCCCCCTAACACTTTCAAATGTAAAATTTAAATAAGGAACAACACATGACACCAATTTTAGACATGCAGAGGCACATTTGCCAATAACCTGGGATGAGAAAAAAGGAAGAGCCCAATAGTCAGCCAAGACTGAAATCCACATCATAAGCAGAAAACCTATGCTCCCTGTTAACAAAGGCAACAAAATTATTTCTTCCAACTTCTTTCTCCATTCATAACTTCTGTCTTTATATGATGAAAATGAGATATCTAATCTCAAATGTTCAACAAAATCCTGAGATCTCTTATATGTAGCAAGTATTGCAAACTTTCTGATTCCTGCAAAAGTAAGGATTTAGAGCACTCTGTGCATGACACCCTGGAGACCCCTTAAACCATTATAAAATGGCCTTGGAGGAGAAGCAATTGGACCTACAGATCAGAAACTTAAGCAGAAAGCTTACAAATAAATGGAATAAGGACACTTGGGAAAAAACTCTCATAACAAAAATAACAAGTACATCATTGGCTCTGCCTCATGCTCAGTGGATTATAAGTAGGTGGCAAACATTGAGCCTCCAAAACTAACGTTTATTTCAGTAATAATATACCCAGGCCTCATATAGATTAACATTGATACTGCAATCCAGTGTAAAGCAACTCTCTTTTCAGGATGGGTATAATAGTTCAACTCTTTATAGAAGCAGGCATTGCAAACTGTAGCATCATTCACTTGAAATAGGATAAGGGTAGGCAGAGAGATATTCCTTGGTGCTGGTGGATGGAGATGAGAGAGAGCCAAAAAAGCCTGCAGAGTAACAAATGTGTTCTACAAGAAAATGAAAGTCAAAAAAGAGGAAAAAAGGTAACATCCAAGTACCTATGGAGTATTTACTGGTTAGAGAATATTCAGAAATTAAATCAGTGGAAAAGGCTTTTTTCAATTCTTCAGGGAAACCACTTCATTTTTTTAAAAAACATTTGTTTTTCAGAGATAGAAACAGAAATTTCTGTTCCCAGCCCCAAAGAATCCAGCAGCCCAAATATTAGTCAGCAATCCAGGACTAAATTATAAATTCCTGAACAAAACATTAACAATAATTTTATTCTTCCAGCATCTCTTTGTCTGAAGGAATTAAAAAAAAAACCTAAAAATTGAAGTCAGGAAAATCAGCACAAACCTGTGAACATTTTGTACTGCTTCTTTTTCACATTCCAGCTGTTTGTTTACACTTTCTCTAAAGCTTCCTGGTGTTATAGTTGAAATAACTATTCACTGAATTTTTTGCCTTCTATCTTTTCCCTTTTCTCTTTTTTTTTTTATTGGTTTCTTTAGATTGTAAGTATCACTCCCTTAAGGAAGTCAGTACACATCCCTGGGTTTATTTGAAAATATTGTTAAGAGCAGAATAAAATTTACATTTATAACATGGAGCTATGAGAAGCATAGAGATTTTTTTTTAAGCCCAGAAATTCTTTGCCACAGAAGACCCTTTTTTGCACAGAGGTGAGTGTATGAGACCTTCCAATACCACATACAGCTCAGCCTTACATCTTACAAAGCTTGTCCTCACTGAAATGGTACAAGCCACTTTATAGCTTTTTAAACCATTATTCTTGCCTTGCATTACTTTCTTTTTAGCTAGCCTTTTGGGGAAATATTTCTTGTTATAGACCCTGTCTATCTAAGGATTGGTGTATATCAACTATTTTCCACCTCCCCTTTTCACATACTTTCCATTCCCCTCTGCAGCTCAAAGAAAGTCTATAACGTCTGTCAGTTGTTTGGCATTGCAACTATGTTACTTTCTGTTCACCTGAATCAAGAACATCCTGTGACTAAACACATAATTTGAATTATGCAGCTTTTATTCTGTAAAAGATTATTTCTGCATACCAAATTCCCTCTGTACAAAATGTCTTTCCACTGTCCTTTCTGATAAACTGTGATTTATACAATCTCAAAAGGGCATAGTTAATCTGATGGAGAAATAACATCACATGGAATAGAAGCTCAGGCATTGAGCAGAATTAAAGTCAACTGTTTACATATTTCACTGCAGAAAAAATAGCTTCAGACTGTACAGAAGCGCCAGGGTGTGCAGATGGCAAAAGAGGTATCCTTTAATGCATTATAACTGGCTTTGTCTTTCTCAAGGTGCAAAGTAACCTTGCAGCTCCTCCACATTTTAATGGCATTTCAGAAAGCACTCGTGAATTATTTGCTACAGCAAAGCAATAAAACTGAAGAAAGGCTGATTTTTCAGGAGAGACTGAAACTGATGACTAATTTGAAACTTAGCATAGAAGAACGTAACAAAAAGGGTTGTTAAATTTTTGGGCTAGAATTGAAACAAATGTTTAGAATAGAAAAAAAAATGTTCATAAAATAATTTCATTTCATTCATTTCATTTCCTAAATGCATATACCTGGTGTCCAGAAGCTACCTTGCTCATATTATATCAAACCAGCAGTTCATGACAGCAGAGCAGACTGTAAAAGTATCCATGGTGGTGGGATGGGGCTTCCCATGACACATGGTTTGCCATGGTTTAGGTAGTTTTTTCCTTATATTCCTTCCCTTCATCTCAGATTCTCAGTGAGAATGCTCCCACACTCTGCCATTACCATTTCCCATAAGCTGAAAACAAGACAGCACTTCCTTAGCTCAAGAGAATGGCAGGTTACAGGCAACACAGTCTCTCAATGCATTCAGCAGAGCTTCAGCTTCCATCAATTTCCCTGCTTAGAGCAATAAGGAAATAGATGCCACAAACACAATAACACACATGAACTGCCAAATTTCAAACTGGTAGAATACTATCTTTACAAGAAGATTGTGGCCAGTGCCACACCCCCATCTTCTGTTCTTTGAGACTTGCCTAAATTAGATTAGATGCTGAAATGGTCTTCAATAATTTTCAGTACTGGAGAAATTAAAAATGAAACAACCAAACAATTAAAAAGACACTATTCTCCTTTTCCTTACAAACTCAGCTTTCTGGAAAATCTGAACGAGATCTTTATTCCTGTAATAAGGATTTTGTGCTCTTGCAGAGGCACTTTGTTTTACAGATCTAATTGAATAATATGACCCAAATATTACAGTTTTTAAAACAATATTATGCTTCTGGTCTGATCAGGACATAAACATAAAACAAAAAATGAACCAAATTAACTAGTGTAAATATACATTTGAGATTCAAACACAATGGTTTATTTCTTTAAGGCTATCGCTGAGGGAACAAAGTCCTGACTTTATGAACCAACACATTTTCATTGCCACATTCTCAAATCTCATGTATTGGAATGAGGCACAGAGCCAGGATTTGCATGAGCTTCCACAGTATTTCAAGGACATTTTTAATGTTCTAGAAGCTGCACGGGACCGTTAAGACCCTTTCCATGATCTCTTGCATTTAAATGAGGGCATCGTTTGTCTGGAAACACTTACAAAGATATTAATATAAAAGAGCTATTATGGCAGATCAAACGGATCTTACAGTACTCTGAACATTATAGAAAAAACATTAGTGGGCTATTTTCTGGTCAGAAAGTAGCAAATGGAGCTACTCTGGATTTAGATTACCGAGCCAAGAGCAGAAATTAGCTGCACAATGGTCAAGTGATTAATATATTCAGTTCTAACATGTTGAACAAAAGCTCTAGAAACATGTGCAATAATAATAATTATGGAACACACAAGCCATTTCCAAAATAAACCTGGTACAATGCAATCTGATGTAATAGTGACATGATAATCAAGAGAATAGTGCAAAATACTACAATGCCTGCTTTATAAGCCCTTCAATAGTCCTTTAACAAAATAACCATATTATAATGAAAATAGAAAAATTTATTATACTAACTGGGCCTTACTAAATAGTTTTGTTAAAAGTAGGGAGAATTAAAAAAACAGTATAATGAAGATAAACTTTCCAAACATCAGAAACAAATTTTCAGCATCTCAAAATTCCTAAGCAATCTACCTAACATACAGCATGTATAATTATTCTTCTAAATAGCACAAAGCACACAATGGTAAAGATTATATAAAATAACTCTTGAACAGATGAATTTACTGTATTTTTCTTAAAGAATGATCTGTGCAATCCAACTCAAAACATAGGCAAAACTACCCTACTATGTAACCTACAATATTTTCAAGAATATTAAAGCAAGTGTCTCTGGTTGCCTGCCTGGCTTACAAAACTGATTTGGCTAAGAGGCTTGTTCCAGGAATATGAAATTTAAGCAGAAAATAACATTTTTGACTCTCTTTTCCTTCTCAGTAAGGAAGGGGTTTATTCCTATCAACAGCCATATAGAACTGCAAAGATATTTAAGTCTGCCCCTCTTTAATTTTCTGTGCCCAAGGTTATGTTTTTCTAAAGCAACAGTAGTTTTAGCTATTTCACAAAAACTACAGCAATTTCAGTAGCTATTTCATTTCATAAGTGAAGCAGAAGAGGGGTTTGGGTTTCTTTTTTCTATTTTAGTCAGATATGGGAGATATAGGAAACTGGAAATCACCTAGAATTTGCCTGAAAATGAACTATTCACATAGCTACAGTTCCAGCTGCCAGTCCTTCATTCACTCACAACCAGAATTTTAAAATCTGTGGTCTTTTCTGTCAGCTTCTTTCCATAGCTCATAAAGGGACTTTGTTTCCATAATTATAGTAAGACCATTTCATACCCTAAAATATTAAAGGAATACCAATACGCTGCATTTCTGCCAATGATGGTTTTTTGCTTTCCAGCTGGTCTGTCTTCAGCTGGATGCTGCTGTGCACATTAACTCATCTTTTCTCCCCAGCAAGTGATTTGTTTTTGAGAGCAGCCACTGACTGCTTTTAGAGGCTCACTGCATGACTTCTGCAATTGGTTTCAACTTGATCCCAACTCTCACTCACACAGAAGGCAAAACACCCACTGATTTTAAAAGATGAATATCAGGTCCTCTACCTGTAAGAGACTTACTGTGAAATAAAGGGAGCATCATATATGAGAGTGCCAAATAATGAAACTGAAAGATGATTTTTTGTGATACCTTGAACAATATCCCACATTCCCTTTTCACATCTCCCTTTTCCCATTGGTGTAAGATAGTGCAGTCTGACATTCCAGTTTTTCTTTCCTTAAGAATGTCCAGGTTGAGTTGAAGTGTATCAGTGAATCGTTGCAAAGTTTTGTGCCTTTGCTTTTGGATCTTGAGCATAGGTGAAGCTGGAGCAGAAAATCAGCCACATTTATCCCAGCTTGGCAAAATCTGTAAGAAGAGAGTATGATTTATTTTAATCAATAATTTTAACACTATCACTGTAAATCATTAATAGATTTCCATTGCTTTGCTTTAGAAGGCTATTCTGTGAAACTGCAGTTCTAAATAATCATCAATTCTGTCATGAGTGCCTTCATGTTATTTGGCAAAATTTCTTAAATAAGTCTCAGAAAACTCATTTCCCAAGCAAATAAAATATGTCCTTTTCTCAGATTCTTTGTTCAATCTTACTACAAAGTTTTCTGTATGTAACCTACTTTACACTGCATTTTTTAAGTGTCTCAAAGGCACTGGATGAGAAGATGCAATGTCAGGTGACTGTTTTTAATTTAGGTTTTGTGCAAGAATATACGTAATGTTCTGCAATTCATTTATTGACTATCACAAAAGCACTGGCCAAAAAAGTTGATTTAATTTATTTATGTCTTTAGTTACAATTTTAATGCAATTTCACTTTAATACAAGATTTTGAATTGTTATGTGGCTGGAAATTTATTTGGGTTTTTTTTATTTCTACCTCGCCAATTTTACTTCTCTATGATTGAGCTGATTTTTGCAGACGTTGCTGTGGCAAATAATTTGATTTTCTCTTTTTTGCTGTCCCCTGTCAAAAAGAGCAGATCTCTTTTTCAAATGATGAAGAATGCAAGGATAGTTTATACAATTACACTTAAAAATTTATATGTTTTCATGTTATTTTTGATCTGGTAATTAACAAGTTTTACAGAATTTGTCAAAATCCATTTAAACTATTAAACAATACTTAGACTACACCAAGATTTATTTCTTAGACACATTTCCTCAGGAAAATCATTCAAATGTTAAAGGACAGTATATTACCTTTGATTAGTTATTCAAATCAGTTCATACAGTTTTAAAACTGAGCTTAGCAAAGCAACTAAAACTACCAGCAAATTAGTAAGATCCTTCTAGTTCTACTGTTCATCTTATTCTGGGTAAGGCATTCTATAAAGTTTCAACCACGTTTGCAAGCTGTTATCTGGTGACAAATCTCAGAAGCAATAGAAAGTGAAACCTACTTAGATACTATGAACTGAACCACATAATCCACATAATCTATGAGCCTTAAAGGAGCTGAAGCATTACCAAACTTTCAGTCATCCATTGCTTTGTTATTCAAATGCCCCAAGTGAGCCATTTCACTTGTGATTTCTAATATGCTTTCACATCAGGGTGATTTTCCATTACATCATTTCTCTAATAATACATCTTCATAGCTGCAGGTCAGTATTAAAGGAAGGAATTGACCTGAGGAGCTCTGAGTTAAGTATCCTGCTCAGTAGCCTCACAGAAATCACGAATGAAGCATAGCCGCATGCTCTGACTAAAGTAATTTCTTTTTAATGGATTTTATACTGAATTCTTTTCTTACTAGTTGTAAAGTTTTATATAGCCAGTGTATGGCCTACATCCTAAGGCTGAAAGGTTTTGAATAAATCTAACTAATAAAGCTATGGTTCACACACTAGCACTTAGGCTGAAACCAAGAAATTATTTCACAAAATAGAAGAAAGAACTGATTAGCAGAAATAAAATTCAATCAATACCTAGATTGTAGTGTTACATTAGAACACTTGAATAAAGGAAAATGTTTGCCTGACTAAATTTTCCACCTTTCTTTCCCACCCCTTCTATTTCTAGCTCACTGCATTTATTTCCTTATTAAAATGGAATTAATACATGCACGTATAACTCTTCCCACTAGCATTTTAAAACACACTTTAATATTTTTTAACTTCCAGAATTTCAGAAAGGGTGTCATTATTTAAAACTCTGATAGTCTGCTGTAAATGCAGGGAGAACAATGTGTCACTAAAATTCCTTGTTGGAAAATTCCAAGCACACTGCAAGAAAAATATGTCACTCCATGATTAATTTTATATTGCACACAGCTCAAGCTTAGATACTGAGCTTGATAATTCCTAACATCTGAACAGTCCTGTATTGCACTCATTTTACCTGTAATTTTTAAATTATCAGTTGCTAAACACTTTTTCTGCTTTGTTCCTTTTCATTTGAGTCACGCAACATGCCTTTTTTTTTTTTTTTTTTTTTAAATAACTTGTAGGCAGCATTGCTACTGCTACAAGTGAAATGCATAAGGGGTTTGCAGCGGCTTTTTGCCCTCCTATTTCCCAAAGGTGAAAAGAAAACTGAAGGTTAAGTCTGTGTATGTGAAAGACTGTTAAGTTTTTCCAGCAGCATTGGATCTTCTGTTTTTGTCAAACAGGCTACAGCCAGGGAGTAGAGAGAAAAGCAGCCTTTGCGTAATTTCCTCAGAGAGCACATGTTGAAGAGGAAAACAAAGATACAGATGAGGAGGAAAGGATCATCATCCTACTAAGTTATAATAAGCAAAGAAACATTAAGCAAATAGAGAAAGTTGCACAACTCAATCACACTGTGTTTTGGTTTTGGCCAAATTTTAGGACTGTCAGAACAGGTAAGAACCTCATGATTATTCACTTTCAGTCAATATGATTATCTTTAAAGTGGCCAGGTAGGATGGTGTCTCACTTCCTGAACTGCTTGGTTCCAGTGTTCCACTTATCTCACAATTATAACGATTTTTGTGCTAGCCTAAATTACTTTATCATTAATATGCTTAATTTTCTCTATTTGAAATCAAATGTAAGAAATAAGGATTAAAAAGTAAAGACAGAAAAACTGCATTCACAATGCCTCAGGTTTGCAAACTCTGTTTTAACTCTGTAGGCTCAGTATTTCTCTCTGGTCATTTTATCTATATGTGCTAAGAACATTCTGAACTTGATCTATATTCCTTCATCAATTTGTCATACTCCCACCCCTCCCATGAATACTGCTAGGATCACACTTGTGGCGCATCATCCCCTCTGAATTAACAGCTGTAGACATAGCTCCTGGCCTCTTATTGTTATAGTTAAAAGTTAAGTTAGGTTAAAGTAGGGTATAGTTCAATTATATTGTATTAATTATGTTATATCAATTGCATTATGATAAGGGGGGGGGTATTAGAATGTTCTAGGAGAAGGATCCAGGGTTTGGTGGAAGGGCGGTCTGGCGGGGCAAGGTGAGGTCGAAGAGGGATTGGGTGGAAGAAACGATTGGTCCAGAATGAACGGCGTTAAAGACCAATGAGAAGCCTGGAAATGGACCAATCACCATGCAGATCCAAAATTGACCAATCCTGGATTCAAAGGGGGCTATAAATGGGGGGAGTTGGGTTGGGTCGAGGTTCTTTTTGGGAGCCTGTGTGGGGGCTGCAGTGTGCTTGGGGGTAGCACACTCTTCTCATTTTGGCTTGCTGTGTGGGTGCTTGGGTTATCCTAGGTACTCCATTCCTTGCAGCTATTTTAATAAATGAGAATCTCTTTCCCCAGAGAAAGTTCGGCCTCGTTCATATTCATAACATTATCAAACAGCATCTGTAAGCATTGTAGCACTCCAAAACCAGACCCTGCGTACCTCATAACAGCTTTTGCATTATGCTTACCACCAGTGGATAGGCACCAGTAAAAAAACCATGTCACAGGTAGGTACATGAAAAGATTGCATAATTTAACAAGAAAAAACTCTCACGTTTATTCAAGGTACATACCATTTATGTATGATAATGTTTTGTTGTGCCACATCCTGTTTTTAATTCTATAAATACTTACTTATATGATGCACCATTTTTATTACTTAAACTATATGATACCTGCTGGTGAATGTTCTCTTTGCAGTACAAGGCATTGAAAGTTTAAAAATGAACAGTAAGACTTAATATATCCCAATAATTAAGCATAAACCAAACCAGCTGGTTTTCAGTGTGTATAATCATGAAAAAAAACCCAGCTGTCATATTCACATATGAAATATAATTTCATGCTGAAAATAGGAATTCTGGTACTAATGAGTGAAGTTGGGAGTTTAAAAACATCAATTTATTATTAGCTGAAGCCAAGAGAAATACAAAATATACTTTAGGATTTCCATACTCCATTTATCAGTGTTTATTACTTGTCATTTACTTGGCAAAATAGCAGTTCACACTGGAAACAGGAGCTGTTGCAAACTTAGACTGATAGTCGGCATCTGCAGATGCTGTTTCAGAGTTATTTATTTTTCATTTATCCATCTGTTTTCCAGTCTAACACACAACAATTACTATTTTCCTATTTCCTAAGGATTTTAAATCCTTAGGAAACCTATATTCATAGAATGGCCTGGTTTGGAAGGGAGAAGATGATCTAGTTCCAAACTCCCTGCCTGGGCAGGGACACCTTTTATTTGCCAGGGTTGTTAAAGCCACCTCCAGCGGGACCCTGAACACTTCCAGGGATGGGGCATCCGCAGCTTCTCTGGGCAGCCTGTGCCAGGGTCTGAAGTTACTGCCAGTAAAGAATTTTTTCCTAATTAAAAAAAAAAAATATGTCAGCTTTCTGGTTTAGTGTAGAATCATAGAATGGTTAGGGTGGGACGGATTTCAAACATAATCTATTTCCACCCCTAACACAGGCAGGGAAGCCACTCACTTGATCACTTTATTCAGAGCCCCATCCAGCCTGGCCTTGAGCGTCTCCAAGGATGGAGAGTCCACTAGCTTCCATGGACATGCCCGTTTTTCCCTCTGAGAAATTGGGTTCTAAGTTCATTACAATGTATGAGAATTTCATTAAATTTATTTTCGTTTCAAGTAACTTGTATCAGTTGTTTAAAGTCACAGCTTCCCCTCACTCCTCCCTCGTCATCACACTAAATAAATACAAAACAATAAAAATTATTTTGCAGACTAGGCAATTAATAGGGACAGCTTCAAACTCACATTTTTAAATAAACTCTGCCCAAAACAGTAGTTCAATGGACTAAAGGACAAGGGATGGGAATGCACCCAAGGAGTCACTAAGTGTACCCAGACTCCCGCTGAATTAATGACAAGATAAATAACTGAACAGATCTAAAGAAGCACAAGAGGGAGAGGGACATTTAGAAACTTTCACAAGTTGGATAGTTTCAAAAAAAAATTGATAAAATCTTTTTCTGCCTGTGTTTATATCCACTCATGAAGGTGCTAATAAACATCATTACTACCTCCTACTTTGATAGAACTACTGCTAGAGGTAGTATGGCAAAAAAAAAATCCCTATAAATCTATTTATTTTTAAAATTAAATATATTGAAAAAGCAAGCCCTTTGCTACTTCTGTGAGAAACAAGTATCTGTGAATGATTGTGTTCCTCTACAAGACCCTTTCCTAAAGAAAAAGTCTCTATATCAAGTTTTCTCCTAAACTGGTGAGAGACATTGAATGTTGGTAAATAAGCAAGTTAGAATAAACTTAGAATAAAGCTAAACTCAGTCACTCTTGTCCTCACTTTTCAAATGAAATTCACTGTCTACCAGACTGCAGCTACAAGATAAAGACAATTTCATTTAAAAAGAAACATGGTTCACTGGGGCTTTTCCTTCACTTTGGAATTCAAGTCACTTCTATTAAAACAAAAGCAATAGTCTTAGATAGAAAAACCTGTTTCTATTAAAGTTTAAAATGAGCATAACAGGGTCACTGTCCTCAATCTATTGCTGCTGGTTTTGTCAGCTGATTTTTTTCCCTCCTGTGTTTCAGAGCATCTTGTGGAGTGAATTGCATGAAGGGCCCTGCAAACCATATGTAGAAACAGCCCGCTACCCAGCAGCCAGGTTGAACAGGTTAATTATTTCAAATTTTTTTGAGATTTTATTTGGAGTTAGTTGGGGTGAACCCTTATCTAACTTCTGCAAAAGCTGATTAATTTAGAACACTTGACAAGACCATAAACCACGTCTAAAAAGCAATTGGAAATTGGGTGGGTCAGGGAGTTTCAAAACCTGATTCATTCTCCTTTCTTTGTCCACCACCCCAGCTGGCACTTTCATTACTATCCCTGTAGGAAGACTCACCATCTCTTTGCTGTTACAAATGACTGTTGGGATAATTAAGATTACTGTGTTTCATTATATATGCTTGTGGTCAGAAGCCTCTTTCATAGATTTGTCCATTAAATAGTAAGATTTGTGGAAAGATTTCCTTTTAAAAAATCAAATAAAAAAATCTCAGTTGAAAGTTTTAATCTTTCCATGCTGCTTTTTAGCCTTCAGGTTTTGCAGGTGAATGTACTAACCAAATAAATGATGTTGTTAATGCTAAGTGCTGATCATCAGACTCATTAAGGATTTTTTCATATTCCCTTGCAAATAGTTCCATGTAGCTTTAACCACTGGTATGAAAATGGCAATGCTGACAGGAAAAAAAGCCGAAAGTGGACATGACCAACTATATATCTTATAAGTTCTTCTGCAGATGTAACTTTTACATCTGTGTCAGAACCCATCATAAAATCTAGCAGAGAGAATAGTGGCAGAAGGGTTGGATTTAAAAATTTTCAGCAATTTGCTGTTAAAAATTTACATGTACAAATATATAAGCCAGTCCAGCTGTGAAATCCATGGGTTTATCAATGGATTCACAAATCACTATGTAGTTTGTCTTCTACATCAGCTTGATGAGTTTCCAATAGCAGTTGTTAAAAGCGAATGGCTGTTGAAGTTTGCTGAAATTTGAAATGCCATCAGTTCGGTCATTCTGAATTCAGTTTTGGATAACCTGTAACCTTGGCCATGTTTTATACAGCCATAGATATTGAAAAGGACATCGCCAGACAACAGATGAAGTACAGAGCAAGTTTGAAAGAGAGATGCCAAGAAAGACACTGGAAGTAAACTGTTTACAAAATGAAAGTGCCTGCCTTCCATCTCGAGTGAGACAGACTGAAAAAGAACGAGGATGCATTGTAACTGTCTGCACTCCCTTTGCACCTCCTAATGAGGAAGGATGGCACAGTCTGTCATGATGCTCAGTTCCATCAGTCACATGCTGGAAAGGACTTCAGCCTTCAAGCAGGGTCCCTCTCTATCCTACATGCAGGATGAGCATTCATCAATATTTGCATAAAATTTCTCAACTATGAATATATTGTATCTGCTTTCTTAGAGTCCTTATTAATCTCATTCACTTATCTATTTTTGATATTCTTGAAATTTAAAAAAAAAAGTTACAAACATTAAATATGTTTAAATATGTTTTAAATATATTTAAAAGTTATAATCTTTAAATGTGTTCTGGGGCAGATATGATTTGGTTTGCTAAAAGCACTTAAAATGGCATTTAAGCATAGTCATGCCTATATTATACAGACTTATTTTTGAGGAACATAGGAGTCACTGTGAATATGCGCACATAAAAGTGATTATTTTTTTCTCCACATTTCTTTTTGCAGAGAGAATTTCTATAACCATGTGATTTAAAATTTCCTTTTAAAATTTACATTATTATAATTGAGTAACACTGGGAGAACAGACAGAAACCATTATTTTAATGATTATTCTACCAAGGAGTATATAATCTTAATGTCCTTTTATTTAGCATAGATGTTAATCACTCAGTATAAATTGTACAGGATTTAGGGATTTCTAAGGTCTTTTTAAATGTCAAAGATATCAAAATTATGTCCTTTATCTAAGGGAATAAAATTTATTGGCATAAGTGATGTGTAGAAGTGTTTTTTTTATTTGCTTTATGAATTATTTAATGTTGCAAATAAATCTTTTTCATTTGATTGTAACAGAAGAAGTTGGAAGGCAAGACATCCTTCCTTTATGCATTAACCTTTAGTCAAAAGCAAAAGGCTTTTCCAAACAGTTTTAAAACATGATAAATGTCATGTGGCTGCCCATTGACAGTGATTTCCAGAACAATTCTTCCAATTGGGATTGGCAATGTTGAGTTGGAAGGACAGTAGAAAAACAAAATATAACACCTCAAAACAAAGCAAAGGGCACCTAAAAGCTCTCTGGGTGACTGAAATAATAAGATTATAAACATTTTTGTGTACAAATTTAGATCCCAGGTTTGCTCCTGTTCTCCTTCAAATATAAACTGTGACAACATGCTGCAGATGCAAATACCAGGACCTGCCTGATATTTGCAACAGGAATTTTTATGAGATAATGACACTATGGCAGTAAGGTACATGTTGAAATATTCACAGATGTGACCAGTTATTATAATTACAGTTATTATGTGTATTAATTGCAACACATACTTTGATGTAATTTTATATATATATATATATATACAATCATATAAAGCAAAAAGATAATCACATTCACAAAGTAAAAGTAAAAACCTATTTTGTATTCAATATTTACTGCTACACCCTATGCACATATCCATGTGTTTGTAAAGTTTTTAAAACAGAGAGTAATGTCACAGATATTTTTTTTACTTCACATCCTCTTTATATAAATGCAAAGCAAAACATGCATTTAAAAAATTCTTTTTTGCATAAATTATCATGGTTTCCCAACCTGAAACTGGAAAATTCTTGCTTTTTCTTGTTATGTAAGTGTGAAATGACACCATATGTGACAGAGAGAAAAGCATTTTTAAATGACACAATGAGACAGATAGCCACTAGTTATTTGTGCCTAAATGGACATGATACCTGAACAGAGCTAGCAGGCACAGATGAGGTTCTTATTGTGTGTAATAAACCCTAATTTGCTTAGACACATAAGCAATCGGCATTTGTGATTTAGGAATATGCATATGCAAATAAATGTGTGAATTTAAAACTCTAAATAAAGAGCTGTTACTACTAAACCTCACCTATTTGAAGAGGAGGAAATATAATTATAGGCTGCGAGTTTTAAATACTTCTTTAAAATAGAAGATGTAAAGACAGCCAATATCTACTAACAAAAAGACAAAAAGTAAAATATGTTGGGACTCAAAGTTCCTTGCAACCTATTCCACTCCATTATTTTATTTTTCTTTCTGCTATAAATTTAGATGTATTCTTTTTTCTCCCCAACTCCAATTCTGCAGCAGTTTTTCATGAAAGATTTTCATGCATGTATCAGTTACTGAGCAAGGCTTTAGCATATGAGGTGGAGCATGCAGGTAATTTTGGTTTATATAAAAAAACTCTGCCCTCATAGAAGTTACTGTATCATACAGCCTTGTGCAAAGACTGCAATTAATTGTCATTATAAATTCTTTGACCAGAACACAAATGTTCTGTGCTTCTCTGAAGCAATGAGAGCTTCAATGAATGAGCAGAGACCCAAGACTACATAAAATGATCAGGTTAATAGTGGTTTCACTGCAGTAGGATTTCGGGGGTGAAGAGGCTCATAGGAATGCTCAGAAACATCAAAGTCTAGCAAGGAGAAGACTAACACAATGTACAAGTAAGTATGATTCTGTACTAAGAATGTCCTTCTGGAAACAGAAAACATTTTGGATAGGTGGAAGCCTCCTTTCTCAGCCAAATAGGCTTCTAGGTTTCTGAAGGTAACAGACAGGAAGGTACAGCCATTAAAAGGAACCAGCTTGGAAATTTTAATGAAATAGGCAAAAGGAAAATCTTCAGGCACAAAGTATACAGTTCTAGAAAACACAACCATGGTCTTTGCTAGAATCTCTGAAGTGTTGTTAGCACCCACACTTGTCCAGGAACAGCATTGGACACATGCTTTCAGAACTTGCTGTAAAAGGAGGATTATTCAATATTTCAGGAATTGAGGGCACTCTGGACATAAGCAAAGAACAGGAATTCACCTCTAAGGAACCAAGGTGCTGATGATTAAAATGAGCAGGGTTGACAGGGAACTTTATGCTGAGTAGTGAGGGAAAGCTGACAGGAGCAAATACACAGGGTTTAAGATAACATTTGCAAATATGAAGACAAATAATTCTGTATTCTCAGAAAAAAAAAGGAAAGGTCGGGACAAATAATCAAACAATCAAATGTAGAAATAAGAAGCAAACTGCCATTTTAAAAGAGCGACAAGAAATGTAACCAATCAATAGCATGTCTTCCACTTTGTAAATGCTGGAAGCCCAAGAAAAAAAGATGGAAGAATTGGAATATGTAATCCAGAATAAAGTACCAGATTAATATACCGTACGTGTTTCAAACTTATGGGAGTCAGACAATCAATCTGTGAGATTCTGCTCTCTGTGTGAGAGCAGAGCATAAAATATTCAGGAAAGATAGAGCAATTTGAGTTATAGGAACAGTAATTTTCTGTCTTAAATGAATTATCAAATCAAATTAACCAACCTGTAAATTAGCACAAAATCTGCATGGTATAAAATTCTAAGCCTAAATGTTAAGATTTGGAGTTTATGCCATCAAGGAGCCATGCACCCACACCCCAACACCCACACCCACCAAATGCAATATGATTAAAGAAACCAGTGGGGCACCAAAGGAAGAAACTAATTTCTGCCAGTAATTTTCACTGTTCTGAAAATCTGCACAAATTTCATGTCAGAATATCATCATATAGAGATAAAACATGTAAATGTTATTGAGTATAGCATCAAGAAAGGGCTAGTTAATGAATCTTAAGGTGGATCTATGCGATGTATGAGATTTAGTTTAAACAAAACTTTCAAAAGTGCCATTTTTTAAACAATGATCACAAAAACATATCTACAGCAGATTCTGGGAACAAAGACTGAGCACATGAAATTTCAAAGAGGAAAATCATGGAAAATAAGGAAGTTTATTACAATTAGGTTTAAGAAGAAAGTAGAATAAAATAGAACCAGCCTGGAGGTTACTGCAGACTCTACAGAAGTGCGCTCCCCTTATTAGAAAAACAAGGACTTGTCCTTGCTAATCACCTATATAATGAAGAAAATGTAGTGAAGTTTTCTTTCAGTGTTTCTGCTTTTGAACAAAAGAGATCAAGTAGAACAGCTATTTGTTTTTCTGCTGTCAAGTTCAAGGTTAAAACTGCACAGCTTTCCGAAGTTGTGTGTGATACCCTGACTATTCTCCATGTGATCTGATTAGTTACCATTAAATATGACTTTAATACCTCACTGGCTTGCAGATAACTGTTCTACAATTCAACTTTTATTATAATAGTACTTGAGGTTGGTATTTTTATATGTCCATTAATTATCTTTCATTTTCCAGCAACTGGAACTCAGAAACACTACTAAGTTTTATAGCTGAATAAATAGATCTAATGTTTCAGGGATGAGAATAAAAAGAATAGAAGAATTTCTGAGAAGAAATATCAGGAAGATATTGACATTAATTGTAAGAATGGGTAAGGATGATGAAATTTCTTTTATGGATTTTACAGCAAATAGGGGATTTAACAAAGGATACACGTTCAGTTTCAGGATGCATCCAGCTATTAAAAAGCAATAAAGTATATAAGATCAATCAGATGTTGTAAACATTGAAATCCTACTAATTACATCATATTCTCTGTTAAATGAAAGTTAGTAAATGACAGATTGAGTACACATAATTTAAAAGAGAATAGGATGGAGTCAAGCAGAAATGTTCTAAAATACCATTAGGAACATAAAACTGTCAGTGATTGCAGTATTGTTTTGGGAGTGAATGGAAACAGTACAATATTACTCAAATATTCAAAGTGGAAGAGATCAACTGGGAAAGCAGCTGAACCATAAGCAACTGATGATACAAATTTATACATTTGAAAAAGACTTAGAAGACAAATTAAATTAATTCTTGTACTTCATATGCACTAGGAAACTTCAAAAGAGAAGTACAAGTAATATAATATGATCTTCAGTGAGCAAAAAAACAAAGCTGAGGGTTATTACAGCAAGAGTCCATTTCCTCTTTTCTCCTCACTGTTAAAAACTTGATAAGGTCTCAAAGTAGATGGGTTGTACAAGGATTTTAAGTATCTATTAATTCAGCATCTTCTGGAATTTGAGACCAAGTTTATTGGGATACAAATCACAGTCTCAGCTACTGAGTGAATGGATGAGCGATACAGGCATGTAGAGGAACATTGTCATTCAACTGTAAAAATGCTTCGAATCTGAAAGAATTTAAAGCCAATTGAAAGAGCCACTATTGCCTCAGTCCTTTCATTTTTCTTTTCCTTTTAGTGTAAACAGAACTCTAAAACAGGTGTCTATTCCATGGTTCATTAAATTATTTGGCAGCAACTTACAGTGGTGTTTTTAGAATTGGCTACCTGTGATAAGCATATTTAATAATATTGTAAGACACTTGGCAAATGAATTTCTACACTTTCAAATGTCATTATATTAAACTAAGAACTAACTTAGATCTCATAGAAATAGTCTGAATCCAAACATAAATATAGAAAAAAAATTGCCTTGGAAACAAGACATTATAAAAATAAATATGTTGTTTCAGAAATAGTGGGCAACAGCATATCTCAAATCTGAAACAAAAAAGATGCGCTGTCATCTTGGAAAAAAATTACCAAGAGAATCTTGGTAAACCAAGAATATGGGCTTTCCCAGACAGCAAACAGGGAACATCTCTGTAACCTGCAACTGCTGCCACATGGGTCACTCTTCCACAGGGTGCAGTCCCTCAAAGACAGGCTGCTCCACCATGGGCCCCTCTCATCTTGGGTCTTCTACGGGGTCAAAACCTGCTCTAAGGTATCCACTTTCTCTGGTTTGGGTCTCCTCCAAGGCTGCAGGTGGATCTCTGCATCCCTGTGGCTCTCCATGGGGCTGCAGGTGTGCATTATAACTCACCATAGTCTTCACCAGAGGCTGCAGGGAAATCTCAGCTCTGGCACCAGGAGCACCTCCTCTCCCTCCTTCTCCTCTGACCTCGGGGTCTGCAGAGCTGTTCCTCTCACTTATTTTTGCCCCACCCTTCTCTGGCCACAATTACATCTGTGCAATAACAGGGTTTTCCTTTTTCACAAAGATGTTATCACAGAGGCATTACCACTGTTTCTAACTGGCCCAGCCTTGACCAGCACATCCATCTTTGGAGTTGGCTGTAACTGGCTATGGAGGACATGGAGGAAGCTTCCAGCAGATTCTCCCAGAAGCCACCCCTGTATTCCACCCACTCAGCTACCAAAGCTTGGCTATGCAAACCCTATAAAACTTGTAATACCAATTTCATCCACTAATGGACAACTGAGTTCTAGAAGAAAAGTATCTTGTCCATTGCTTTTTAAAATGTTTAAATTCCTCTCATCTTAGCTATGGATTGAACAGATTAAAAAAAACACCAAAATTTGGAAGTGAAGTGACTGCAATCAAATGGATTGGAATGAAATTAAATAAAAAGGACCAGAACTTACCAAAACTAACCTAACTGAAGTAGCAAACTCAACAATGAAACAAGAATACAGAAAAGACAGGAGAAGAATTGTACAAGAAGACCTATCCAACATAAAATAAAAAAATAATCTTCACTAAAGGGAAAACCATCTAAATTCATGGGATGTCATGAAGTGCAGGGATATGGACCAAAGCTTGCCAAATTGATCTTCATTGAAATTGCAAGATTTCATTTCCTTTCCTTTCACTCTCAAGCAATACAAATTCTCTAAGCATTTGTATCTTAGTATATATACAGTCACTCTTTCAGGAATTCCCTTTATGAACACACAAATAATTATTTCTGTCTTCTGATCTAGCCTAAAGTAGCCTACTGTAGGTCATTGTCAAAAAAACTAGGCAGTGTGGCAAGTGTGCTTTGGCATTTTCAAAGTCCCTGTACATAGAAAACTATCAGCCACAAGAGAAAAAGCTGAGCAAAGCAAGACTTCATATGAAATACTGAGATGTTCAGAATGTGCTGGTTTATGACATCAGTAATCCAAAAGGAGCATAAGTAAAGTCTGGATTTGACCAAAAGGAGATTAATACCTACCACATCTCTTAATGTTATCCTAGAGATGACCCAAACCTAAAGGAAGGATTTCATTTTGTCATATTGTTTTGATAAAGTCTGTCAGAAATGATCACAAATGTAATAGATTAAATCTGAAAGTCACTTTATATTCCTTCTATGGGATGAAAATTGACACAGGTGGCTAATGTTGCAAGGTAGAAAAACCTGCTTGTCATGCTCCCTTCACAACATTCAGCAAACCGGGAGTTCATCAATGGATCAAGAAGTAACTTCAAAGACAAAGAAAAAAAAATATATTTTTGTTAATTTAAAAGGGTTGGTTATAGCATTGTTTTGCTTTATAGCCTCAGAATGCCCAGTGCATTACAGACAGCAAGCTCAGCAACCTGCTTATATAATTTTTTGTTCTGGATGTCACAGTTCAGCATGCTGTTTAAATTTATGTGCAAAATATGCTGTGAACTAAAGACTTTTTACTGTTCAGCTTGAAAATTCAATTTGAATAATAGCAGCATGCAAGTGCATATTTTCTTCTGCATCATTGGAAGTTAGACAACATCATTCAGCTTCTACAATTAACTGAAGTGACACTAAGATTTTTGCAGCCATAATGGGAGTGCTAGGAATATATTACAAGAGAAATTTAAAGATATTCAGGATTGTTCAGGATGCACTTTAATGACAATTTCAGAACACTGGCAACATAAAACAAAAGACTGCAACAGTGCAAGGCAGAAAGGGACTAAAATTATTACATCCTCCAATCTTATTTATTGCTGATGTTTTCTGCAGCAAGTAGGAGTTTTGGTTCATGACAAAATAGAGTTCCAATCCTTAGACACACCTTTTCCCGACCCTTTTACTACATAATACTTCCTTTCTAATATAGCAATTGGCTCTGCAATTCATTGATTGAGCTGACATTATTATGATGATAAGGACAACTCAGGTAAGTGAAAAAATAAACTTGTCCCTTACTTTGTCAAACTGCAGGAGTACATTGAACTGAAACCCTAACTGATGAGTTTTTTAATTTAACTGTGATTTTTTTTTTCTTAAATTCATACCAAGTAAAAATGATGCTTTAGTAGTTAGACAATATGTGTAGACTTGAAGAAATGAAGAAGGGGAGGATCATTTGGTTTTCTCTTTCTTTTTGCTGTGTGAACTTCGGACTTCTTCCAAACTGATGAATGTTTGAAAAACCTCAGGTAATATCACACCAGTAGCTATAATTAAAAGTTTTCAGGTAAGTACTGTAAACTCTAGTATGAAAGTTTCAAGTGCAAGGTCTTTTTGAGCTTAACCCCTTTTCTTGTTACTATGTGGGTTTCCATACTGATCCAAAGCCTATGAAAACAGCACAAGCTTTTCTTTCTTGTTCAGTGGGCTTGCTTAACAAGCTGCAAGTAATGCTTGGTCATTTGCATGACCAGAACAACAGTTTTAACAGCATCTCTGACATCAGTGAATGTCAAATACAATCAATGCATTATTTTAAAAGGCCTGTTATGGCTTTGAATGTGTAATTGGATAACTGTGGATAGCTGTGTCAAAATTGGAGATATCAATTGCTGCAGCCTGCAATGCTGCCTCTAGAGAGGCTTGGAAAAAATAAGTTCCCTATCCCTACTATTGCATTTTAAACCATTGTGCTGTCCTGTATATAAACTGCAGGACATTCACATGTCTAGAGTGTCACAGAATGCTTCTATGCCTTACCTGAAGTTGCTTGTGAAACACAAAGAGAACTTTAAAAGTTACCCTTGTGCTGGAAAAGATAAGTTAAAGATATGTGTTACTAAATATGTTAAAATCATCTTTTAAAATGTACTTGATATTGGGGAAAATACAGAGATTAGATAAATTAACCTGAGGACTGAAAACATCAAACCAAGTATTTTTCCATCCTTCACAGGTGTAAAAAAGCAATGAGACAATAAACCTTGAAATGAGAATCTTGCATGGTTGCCTCAGCTACTGCTATCAGTAATTTGTGTTTAACTAAAGTATAACTTGTTTGCATCTGACATGTTCCAGAAAAACAAAAATCTGGATTTGATTTGAATACAGTAAATGCAAAAAATAATATTTTACTTGATAGCTTGTCCTGCTGCTAGCTCTTTCTTGCATAAATAGTGTCAAACATAATTTTGAGAGTCTCTTCCATTAAAACCCATTTGTTCTAGTGACATCTTTCCACAGTGGAGTTAACAGCCCTTTAAAACTCAATATTACCTTTCTATTGGAAGAAATACATATATACAGAGATACTTTCCTTAGAGTATAAAACTATATTCTTCAGAATCTTGGCTCCTTTAGGAATAGTTTTTCTATATCTTTCTGTATACCTACTGGCTGAAAATATGGAAATATTTTTATTCAAGGGTTGTTTGGTTGGTTTTTTTTAATAATTTCCACAAAGTATTGTTGAAACTGTTGCACAAATATGAGGAAAAAACAGTGATACACTATCACAGTTAATGACTAATTAATCTCTAATTTCCAGGATAATCCAAAACCAACAATCTTATCCATAATAGCTCCTATTCATAATGAAAATTACAGGGGAAAACTGGCAATGTATTTATATAATAAAAAAATACTAAGAATAAAAGTATAATGGACAAAAGTTCTTCACATTATCATCTTCAGATGAGCAAGGAAGTAAAAGCTCTTAACTGAGTTTTGACAAGCTCTTTAGCAAGTTGTTGCCCTAGAAGAGTCCTGACAACTTACAAGAGGTCTCTACAGACCTACTATGTAGCTTGGAAGATAGAAAAATTCTCAGTTGTCTCTTGGAGAATTATCTAGTAATGGTACAAGTGCCAATTAAATATTGATTTTTTCAAATGAAGAAATCTGATAATAGGTATAAAATAATTTGGCAAACCATTGGGTGCAAATTTTAACCTGATAAATAGCAGGTAAAAGCAAACAACACCAAGTTTCACAACTATGTGCCAGATAGAAGGAGCTGAAGAGAAATCCCTTTCAAGCAGTACAGCAGTTTGATCTACTCTTGTGCAGGAGAAAGGAGGTGGAATCTTATACATTACAAAGCTGAATTTATTCAGAGAAAAATTTCTTACAAGAATCTCACAATTTCCATTTTCAAGTCACACCTTTGTATTGCTATCTAAAGAGGGTACACAGACCTCACCCTCTGCTATCAAGGACTTCTGCTTTGAAGAGGATATGGGAAGGTAGAAGACTACTTGAACTCCTTTCAGACAAGGGGAGAATAGCTATTTGAGCACATTTGAAAGAAAGAAATAATACCAAAATCAAGCTTTCCTTTGATGTCTTTGTAAATAATTTCATTTTATTATGTATTAGAATTATGAAACTTTATTTAACAGGTAATGGTGTTAGACTAGGTCTTCCAAAACCAGAATTGTTGTATATATTTAAAAGTGAAGTTCACACAGTGACCGTAAAGCAATTTTCCACTTCAAGGAGCCATCACATTTCTTTTATTTAGGTCATATAAATTGTGTAATTGTCCTTCTCAGACATGGATGGTCTTGCTTACACTACCTATTCAGCATTATTTCCTGTAAAATCAGCAAAATACTAATGGAAGATTGATTCCTTCAATCAGCTGATACAGCTTTGCAGTTTTAATAACACTTCTAAGAAAGCCTCATCAGTCAAAATAGTTTAATAATGCTAAAGCTAACACATTGAATTTTCTTTCTTTTCTGCTTGGTCACTTAGTATGCTCTCTGTTTACATGGAATGATATGCAAAGTATGCTGTATCTATATTTTAGGATAAAATGTTGTAAGATAACATCAGTGTTAAATACCATCTCCTAAGAAAATCAGGTGTCTGAATCATCCTTGGAAAACTGTTCCTATAGGGACATTAATCCTATTAATTTTGTTTCTATTTTCCCAAGAGAATTCACATTCTAGGCACCTGAATATCCTGCCAATATGGTTCTCTACAATAGCTCAAGACAAGTTCAGGGTAAAAAACCTCAGCCTGACTTTATCAGCCAAAATCCACAGCTCAGGTAATAGCTTATGAACAGGCGTCCAGTGTGAATAAGGAAACAATTCTGTATCACAGAGCTTTTATATATTCTGATTGTGATTACAGAGTAGGACATTTTTCAAAATGTCAGACAGTTTCTTATCAAAATGAGAATGACACAAGATGCACTCTGTCTTGTGTGACTTTGAGTCTCAGACTAAGTCATTGAATTCAGTAAATTAAAAGTAAATTGTGGTGGATACATTTTGCCAGACTTATTCCATCCCTAAAATCTGTGTCTGATGTTGTCTTCAATGCTTTGAAGTAGTGAACTAGTAGCAGAATTACTACATGCAGACAAAATCTATCTAAAATTAATCTCTCTCTTCTGCCTGGTCTTTTTAGCACTAATAATGTCCCTTAACCAATAAAAATACAGAGAAAATTTTGCGCCACTGAAGTTATGAAATTCCTTAGTCAAATGTTGAGTAACTATAGAATTCAGAGCCAGTGCTGACTGTGGCATTTACAATGTTAGCTTTAAATCTTCCTGGCTTCTTGGCCAGCTCACACACTATCCCCTCAGAAAATTAATCATGTCAGGATGCCATATGTGATAAAGCGCAGATTTTAGGGTTAATTTAAAGTAATCCAGAATGTTGCAGTTAGAGGAAAAACACTAGATGTTACTCATGGATTGTGACATTCTTGTTAAACTTCATCAGGCTGTGAACACATCAATGAACACATCAGACTCAAATACTCCTGTCCATTCAATAGTACCAGAGGTTGCAGTTTAATTACAATTACTTGCCACAGCTGTGTGATTTAAATTAGGCTACTGATAAATATGGAGCAAGTATACTTTCAAAAGCTGCTAGTAAAACAAAGTAAATAAAATTTTAAGGTTCAATAAGAAATTATTCAGTTTAATATTACAGAAAGTCATAAAAATTTTGTAATACTGTAAGAAAATTAGCTTTTTCTGTCATACCCTACTGTTCTCAGTAGATCTAAGAACCATTATTTTCAACAAAAAAATGTGATAATAGAATTCAAGATGGAAATATATTTTTTTTCATTTCTTTCATATTAGCTAAAAGCAGAGTTAACATACACAAATGCTACTCTGAAAATTTAACTGCAAATCCATTAGCAGGTTTACTCCTATATTCAGAGGATTTGGTCTGCCAAACAATTACACAAACATGTACATGCATACAGAATGGATTTTCAAGAGGACTTTAATTCAAAGCCCCTTAAAGCACCTAATTTCATATTTCACACATGCATTCTCCTTGGGAGCAAGAGAACACAGAATAATAGATTAAAAATAAGAAGATCGAAGACAGAATTATAAAGACAAATTTCTTTAAATTTCCTGTGCGACTCAGAACTGTGACTCTCATAACTAAAAGAAGCTTCCACCAGTATATTTCACCTTAGCACTATTCTTCATGAACTCAGACACAGACCTCCCTCCCTGAGATGCTGAGTGATGCATTTCCATCAGACATTTCCTTTCATTATGTCCCTTTTGTCTACACTCAACATTTGTTATTCAGCTATTTGTGCAAAGTGTCTCTCCTAGCAAAGTAGATTAAAATTACTATCTAATCAGGCAACAGATATTCAAAGCCAGTTTAAGTGACTGTCAAAGTGCAAAGCACTGTAAAGCAGAATTAGTTACACTAATGTTACCTGCAAAAGAATTCCTAATTATTCCCAGTAGTAGTGAAACTTCAGAGGCAGCAGAGAGCAGACTCCAACTTGATAAGAAAGAAATTATTAAATAAGTGCATCACTCAAATAAATTAATTAATAATCTATGTCTAATCCACGGCATTAGTGAGTTATGAAAATTCAGTTTCTGAAGTTCTAAAGAAAGCCAGTTTTCATTTTAGAGAGAGATTTGCCAAGCTAAAAGCTGTATAAGGATTGTGGAAATGGCCTCAATAGATCAGAAATATCATTGGCCCATTTAATTGTTATTTAAATTCATTATTATTCATTTAATTTCTAATCTTTACTATTGATTAGAATAAAAAAGGGCTATAAAATTTGGAGGATGAAATCAAACTTCCACAAATACTCCATAAAGAGATCTTAATTTCACATTTTGCTCCAGTGTTCAGTTCTGTTCCTGGGGGACATTTATTCATAAATATAATCTTACAAAATGGAAAAAATTACTTTGCTCACCAAGTCCGTCCCTTTTGGTTTTCTTATCTTAGCTCTCCTGCTTTCATACAACAGTCATTTATCATTTCTTTGTTTGAAACTTATCTAGCACTTGGCCTAACTTTCTGCATTCAACATAACAGCTTGATATTTTGTAAAAAATGGGGTTTGTTCATTGTATAATACTGTTTAAATTAAACTTTCTATTCTTCAAAAAGTCATGTATTTTGTATTACAACTTACTGTGACCTTGCCTCTGTGAACAACTTAGCTGATGTGGTTTTGTTTCTTCTGTTGTATAAGGAGCAGTTGCTTGAAAGAAGAGACAACTGATTCTCCTTTTAAACAATAAAAGGATAATGGGGCCATCATAGTTCAAAACAACAATACTTCTGTACCTGAACATGAGACTGAAAATCACTTAGTCAAGGCCCCAGCAAGCACAGGAAAATTCATAAAACATTTTAAATGTGGAAAGGTCAACGGACATCCAAAGCAAATCTTTTTCAAACAGAGATTATAACCATGCATTACCTCAAGGGAGCTCTCTCCTGTAATCTTTAATTAGCAACATATGGCAGAGCAAATGACATGACAAGAAAAATTAGATTGAAATGTAACGCTATTTATTCCCTATAAGTGAGACTAATGCTACTTTAATAATTATATTGCTTTGAATTTCATGCAGTACTAGGAAATTTCAAGGACAATATAGCATCAGTTTCCTCACTCCCACTCTGATTTCCCTACCTACTCATCCAGTATAGCCAGTTATTACAGTCACTGACAGTGGGACAGGAATAAAACAAGTTCCATCTGTCATATATTCAAAACCTGCACTCAGAGCACCAAAGAGGAAACAGGTTTTTAATATCCATTTATACCATTCCATGGGCAGGTTTGAAAAAACTTTTCCTTCCACTTAGGTCAAGGTCTCAGGGCACACATCTGATTTGTGTAACTGAAACAAACCATTCCATAACTTTTTAATATATTTAATGTTATTCTTTAAGGATATAATGCATTAATATTTGGTTCCTAGCCCAAGCAGTTAAAGACTTTGCCTTAAAAAAAAACAAAACAAAAAAAACAACAAAAAAAAAAACATCAACAACAAAAAAACCAAAACCAAACACAGAAACCATAAGGCCATTCCACATTAAAAATACCACATATCATTAGTATTTTTCTCTCAAATTAATTATCCTCAGATTAAAAATGAAAAAAAATTCAAATTCAAAGAACCAGCAAATTATTAAGTATTTCTGCACTGAAATTCTAACTTACATCACTGTCAACTAAGATGATATTTATTTGTACCTCTAGCCACTCTATACAATATTTGTAATGAAGTACATTACCTTATCGGCATTATTTTCCTCAAGGAGTGGGACCCATTAATAAGGCATAATCTCGAGCATCTAAATAAAATGTATTAAAACCATTTGGCAATCTTTTTTATTCCATTTTGACCACACTACATATATTTACAGAGATAAATATCCACACCAAATAGAAACTGAGTACATTTGAAAGATGTAATGGAAATAGACTGCAATGGACAGCCTCTCCCTTTATGGTTTATGGTTCTGTAATTGTTAAAAATCATATCATAAATGTTATCCAAGCTTCCACTGTGAGTTTAAAAGCTAAAGACAACAGGGCTCATTCAGTTGAATACCACAGCTGTAGAGACAAGGACATCTATGCTCCAAACACACAATGATGGCATTTAAAATTAATTTACTTCATAAATTTTGCATGACAGAAAATTTTCAAAATATTTAGCTTGTTAATCTTTTATGTGTTTATCTTTCTTTGATAAAAGATATCTTTTCTCAACAGTAATTTTTGGCATCAATGGTAGCGATCACTGAGAAAAAGTCATGAGCATTCTGTTTTCCTATTTTATACTACTATCTTTAAAATTAAATTATTTTAATTTTAATTATTGAATTTTAATTATTTAATTTAAATTATTTTAATTTTATGTTGTGGATGTTTTTATTGGTTAAGAGACATTATTAGTGCTAAAAAGACCAGGTAGAAGAGAGATTAATTTTAGATGCATTTTGTCTGCATGTAATAATGCATGTCCTATTTTCCTTCCACTCCCACTTTTTGACAGGTTCTTAGTTCAAAATCAGATACAATAAAATGAAGAGGAAACAGAATTTCATATGTGAACTTCATCAAATAATTCAGAAGATAAAGAATTGCACATTGGCAATCAGTTTGTGTTCATTTCAGGTATTTTGTCTCAGAGCCTTGCAGGACAGAAGACTCAGCCATTCTTCCAGAAGTGAGAATGACAGCAAATCATAGTGCCTGCCAGAATGGCACTTTGAAGAGAGGGAATGAGGGGAAACCAGCACACCTACTGGCCAAGGCAGAAGCATCACTTCTGCTTGTGTGTACTGAGAGAAAGAATGATTTATTTCACTGGTCATATTCATAAGCCAATCCCAAGAGAAATAAGTTTTTGAACCAGTATTAAACCTGAGAGCTGCCAAAACTCAAGAGTTGTACTGCTCTTCTAACATGAAAAGTTAAGACTCTGGATTGTACCTGAACTTTAAATAAGAGTGGGGTCTGAAAAGAGAGCCTTTTATTAGTCAGATATAAGAAATTATTAACTTCTCTGATAGAATGCTGAGACCGCAAGGCAAATATACACAATGCATGTGTTTTCCCACCTGCACTGCAGCATGCTCATGATGTCTAGAGCTCTAAAATTTCTAAGGCAGCATATTATCACCCCTCTCACATACACCCCTCCTTGAATAAACTGTTTAATTAAGTAAACTTGTTCTTCCCATCTTTCCAGCTCTAGAAGAGCTAATTCATGCACTTAACCATAAGAAGAGTAAATTATACATGAATGGATAATTATATCCTTTAAGAAAAACATCAAATATCAAAAAATATCAAATGTACCAGTGTAATTTATCTCTTGGTACCAGCAGAAAAGTAATTCTTCATAAAATATTCTTTCCCTGTTCTAAAGAAATTTTTCTCTTAATATACTAGAATGTGGGTAGATTCTTTAGTTGATATAACTCAAAATACTTAAATATAGTTCAATAATGCCACACAATTATGTGACAATGCAAACTTTCACAAATTTGATAATCAAAGTTTAATCCTATGGTGTCCCGATCTACAAATATTTCTTGGGACTGTTGATAGTTTCCAAGATTGGTTTGTTAAAAATATAAGAATTTTCACTTCAAAATAAACACTATTTCTTTGGAATCATAGAATCGTTAACTTTGGAAAAGACTCCTAATCTCATCAAGTTCATCCTTTGACTGAACACAACCAAGTCAACTAAACCATAGCACTATATACCAGGGTCAAAGAGGTCTTGAGTTTATTGTGGAGCAGATAGAAGAAATGGTTCCTTTTATTTAGTCCATTAGAAAAATCCATTAGAGAAATATAAGGTTTGCAAAAGCCCTTTCCTCTTATCCACTCCTAAAATGTGGATATTGTTCTTGAGCAACACAGTTCTCCAGGGCTGCCACAATTCCAGAAGAAAAATCTGTACCTGACCCAGCTGAAGATTATCCCCAGGAAATACCTGAACAGCCGAAAAGGAGAAACATCCAGAGGGAGTGAGGTGGGCAGAGGAACACCCATGCAGGTACCTCACACACCCCTGTCCTGCCAAGAAAAATGGTTGTAGCTTTTCAAAATAGCAGAGAATTTACAACACATCCAGTTTAATTTTAAACCTGATTTTAGTAATCAAACCTGGATGCCTGCAGGGTAGATATCACTTCAACTACATCTAACATCCTATGTGACCCAGCACAATGCAGGGCTTTCAGATACGGAATGCAACTTAGTGGTACGTCCCACCAGTCTCCTTAAACTTACCTGTAAAAGTTCAGATCATTCGTTGCAAGCTTAAGGTTTCCAAAATGAAACGAGTCTGGAAAGCATTTTCAAAAACTCATTTTCCGTGGGAAAATTGAAACAGGAATGAGAACGGAATGGAGAAAGTGGGAGTGATAGGAAATGAAGTCATTGTGCGGAAAGAAAATACCCTCCAAAATGCAGCCTCACAAGACAAGTACGTAAAGTGCTGAACACTATTCAGCTAAGACAAAAAAACCACTAGCCATAACAAAAATCTAACCTCTAGCAGCCCTTTCTAGCTGCTTATGTGAAAAATGGTACTGTGTCCCATTTAAAGAGGGGAAGAAAAATTAACGTGCAAATTACTTCTAAAAGCTACACTTAGGGAAGACAGAAATCAGAACTGGCTGTTGATCAGAAACAGAATATCTACTGCTACTATCATTCACATTAATTTGGAATCTGCATTTTTAATGCTTAGCAATTTTTAAACCTTTTTTTTTCTTCTTCTGCTATTGTAAACTTGATAAAAGATAGAAGAGCTAAAGAGCATTAATTTTCTTTGAATTACATTCAGCTGAGAAGTCACAACAGTGTCAGGTTTTCACCTCTCGCAAGATATTTACCTTCCTGATGTTTAGGGGCTTTTTTTCAAGTTCTGGGTTCATTTTTCCCCTCCCTCTCAAGGGAAGTCCAGGAAACCCTCATTGCACTGACTATTTAAAGTAGAAAGCTTTTTTGATAACTGTTGTTAAACACCTCTGTGTTATGCTCTACATTAAATTTGAGTTATTTTCCTTATTTCATTATTTTGCTACACTTCTTAAGTCTTCTTGAAGGGAATTCATTCCTACCAGGAATGAAGGTCGTAGATGTTTGCAGTAAGTACTCAAGCCTGTTTCCAAATAAAAAAGCCTCAAGCTTCAATACTTTTACAGCATTGTCCTCTGATAGACTGAAGGAGGAATTGAAAAATCAGTTGAAATACTTTGTTCAGGAAAACTTCATTCACTTCCTACTGGTATTTGGCCTAACTTCAATGAAAGAGCAAGGTCAAGGCCATTACGTTTTAAAACTGATCAGTCGTTTTGGTCCGTTCAGTGAATATTTTGAGAGCATGTATGCATACCACATCCTCAGAAAATGCTGAAAACCTTGTCAAACCTGGTCCATATGAGGGCATTCAAACTGGACAAAACAAGTTCCAAAAAGTGAATGTGTCACCTAATTACACTACTTTCAAAAGAGAATTTTGCTTTATAATTCTTGGGTCCATTTGGGCGTTGGAGGAGCAGCATAAATTGACACTGTTTTCATAACAAATCTAATTTATATTAAGCATAGTTGATTTGCAGTGGTTTTATGTACTTTACCGGTGTGCATTTTCTTAGCATGCATCTTTTAATATTTAAGAACATTGTTATGAAACACATCTTCACAAGCAGGGTAAATAAAGCAATTCCTAAGGCATCATTATCACTTATGTTTCTCCACTAGTGCCTTCATTGCACACAGTCACAAAACTGCATCAGATAAAACCGACTTTATTACTGCACATCAGCAAAAAAGGAAAAAAAGAAATAAAATACATCAAGTATTCTGCATTTGCCACCAATTTCACTCTCAGTGGGAACAATTTCTGTTGGCATTCAGAAAGCATTAACTATGCTACAGAACTACAGGAAGGAGAAATCCAAAATTAACTGTATTCAAGTTCATTTTGATGGTTTGTCAGCCAGGTCAGTGATGTAACCAGGTTATTATGGTCACTCTCACATGCTTTCAATCTGCTCTAAAAATATTTTTTTTGTTTTAAATAAAAAACATTAGTTGTAGAGACAAGCAAAATCTCTAATTCTCAAGTTGACTATTTTCTTAGACACTGCCTCTTTCCCCCAACTCAAAAAAGCAAAAAACCTCCAGGAGCCATCCTCAGAGAGCTTGCTATCTCACTGAGAACACCATCCGAAAACAGACTGTAGTCTCAGGCCCCTGGAAAGTGGTCAGTCATTCTCCATTCCCTGGCCAAATGGAGAATTTTAAACCATAGCACAGCAGTAACAGCACAGCACTGCACAACAAACTACACCTGTAAAATAAAGCCTTGGTCCCACTTGTTAATGGAAAAAATACTCTGGCTACAGAAAAGTCCTGATAAAGATACCAGCTGCTCTGTAAAATAAATCATTCAGAGCATTTCCAGCAAAGAGTTACCTGAAGTTGATGATTGTGTCCTCCTCTATGCTGACTCCAGTTTTACTTTTCTTTCTTCTGCTGCTGAGACAGCTGTGCTGCCAAGTGCTAACAAGTGCTGACAAGAACTGTTTTGTCATGGTTTGCATATTCCTCATAATCAAGGTCAGACTGACAAATGTAACATGGTGGTGGCTGGCACCTGAATGCTGCAAACACCTCCTGCAGACTGTAAAATGAACATCTATTTTATTCTTATTTAATATTTTACACTTTAATAAATGTCTGTGTTATATTTGGCTACTATTTTACATTACGGATTTGGCTGATAAACCTTTAACTTATCTAATACTGAGTTTCTTTATATATTCCCTTTGCTGCATATGCTTGGAGGACATAAAAATTCACCTCACAGAAAATCCTGGATAGCCATGAGAAAAACAATACATTATTTCAAAAATCCAAACCCTTTAACTAAAAATTTAGAGGAAATTTGTAACTTTCACTCTGTTACCATTCAACTGAGGATTATTTATATGTAGCTTTTTTTGCTTCTGATTTTGACTGATCTGAAGATATATGTACAGAACTCAACAGCTCAGAAGAAACACAGCAGAAGAAACCTAGTTTCCCCACTGCTTTCTTGTAAGATATACATTTAAATGAACATTTACTCAGGTTTTTGGTGTAATCTGTAGTAGCAGTATAGATCTCCTAAACACATTATAAAGAAGGGCAATAAATTTAACTCCTGTTTTATTGTCAAACTGAGTTGAAACTTGAGAACAAAAAAATCATAGTCAGAAATAGGTATATTCATTTTCATGTACTGACTGAAGTTCCATAGACATTCTCATTTCAATAGAGACCTATCACCATTCTTCAGTTTATATACACTGGCGTGTGTAAGGATATACTTAATTATTTCATCTGTAATCAGAACACTTCTCCAACTCCATAAGATATCCTTTCAGTTTGCATTTCACTTTTTTTCATTTGTACATTATTTTACTTTTATCAGACTCCATGTCATTCTTGACTTGAAAATCAAGTTAAATGGCAAAAGTTCATTCCTGTGGCCATGTCACTCCCACGGAAGAGTCACATAAATAGCAAGTAATTTACCAAAAATCTATCCTCCTTTCTCTTTGAACTCATGTTCTATCAGCCAGATATTACATTGATAAGTCTACAAAGAATCATTAATTATCAAGCAACAAGATATTTCAAGTGTTCAGTTAGCCACCAGATGGAGGCCACATAGTCTCAAAATGCAGTAGAGACATATGGCCATTAAACATGGAAAATGAGTACAAGTTTTGCAAAGTGGCTACAGAATAAAACCTGTAAATCAAACAAGCTCCTTATGTGACTGGACTTCCATAGGATTTAAATTAAACTCACCATATGCTTTTAACCTGCAAAAAACCGGTCTGTGGTTTCATCTGTATGAATCTCCCCTACCAATAAAACTCCAGCTAACTTTGTTCTGCAATATAAGGTTCAGTAGAAAACACATACAGATAATAAAAATTCTGCCTCACCAATCTTAGAATGTTTTTACTCCATTTTGGACGCAGTTTTCTTCAGGAAACAGACAGTGTTTGCCTTATTGTCTTTTTAAAATTAAATAATTTCAATACTTAGACAAGATCCAAGTCCCAGTGTTTCCATAAGGCAATATAAAACATTTTGCACAGATTCAGAGCAGAGTGCAGGTAGTCAGTATTCTCTCACACAATAGAGAAAGTGAGACAAGCAGGAAAAAATGTCTTCCTATTCATTGCAAATCTAACCAAAACCTGGGATTACAATTCAAGAAAATCTGAGGCAAAGCTAGTGAGACTTTTTTTGCCACATAAACATATTACTCCAGGAAAAAGGGGATGAAACTATAAGAGGAAGAAAAGACAAGAGTTAGAAGACCAGGCTTGCCATCACTACTAGAGGGATGAGGAGGACCGGGAATGACAGCAGCCAGCAGAGAGGATTAAAAGCTCCCTGAGAAATGACCACTGATCTCCTTTTCCTCCTCCCAGAGGCAGCAGTGATAGGCAGCTTGACTCTCCTGGACCTGGTGTGGATAAGAGGCACTTTGCTGCAGGCAGCAGCCTGCTCACCAGCATCTTGCACATGTTGAGTCAAGACCTCTCCTGGCTCTCTCTTGGCCAGCCCCAGCTGCTCCACTCAGCACTCTCAGACGCCTTGAGCAAGCAAACGTGAAGAAAAGGTTAAACAGTACCCTCTGTTGCCTGGCTTTACATTCCCTGCTTTAAGAACTACAGCTAAGAGTGAGCAGAGAAGTACCTTGATGTGATAAAAGTAGCAGCAAAATGTGCAAGTTTTGCACCACAGTTTGAACCACAGTTCGGTTACTGAAAATTCAATTCCTTGTAGACGTATCTGGCTAAGCAATCCTAGGGCAGAACTAGCTCACATTTCAATACACTATTTCTTTCACTTTTCAAAATGCAGAGCAGCTGGACACCAAAATCAGAGAGGGAAAAGAAATGTCTTATGACCATGTTCTACCTTTTGTTTCTCATAGTCACACACAAGACTGGATTGTTAGACAGCCCTTTAGAAGTGCATTACACAGTTGGTGGAGATTGTGGAACACTGGAGAAGGCATGAAGTAGCAGTCCCTCTTCAATCCATATAATTCTATGTGCTGTGCATTGTTTAGACTACAGGAAGCAATTGCATATGTATTTTAAAAAGATGCATTTCCTTTTCTTCTTAATTCATAGCTATCTCTCCAGATACTGTTATCATGATTGTGACTTTAAACAGATTTTACAGCCAAATAACCTTAAAGTGTGGCAATTAGTGCCTTTTAACACTCACGGTCTCATTTGTGAAACAGGATTTTAAGTAATAAGCCATCTGTTGCTCTCAATTTTACTTGTTGCAATAATTATGTATTTTTAATTGTGATCCTAATTTAGATCACAATTTATCACTAGGAAATAAAAGGCACTATTTGTTTTCATCAATTTACTGAGAGACATTAAATTTTTTAATCTATTCTGATACAGAAACAAGTACCAGTTCCTGATGAAATAAAAGCATACTTTTGTACTTTGATAAGCCTGCCCATGACAGAAGCAAAGCAAAATTATGTCAATAAAAAAAATGCATCTTGAAGCCTCCATCTCTAGACAGCACTACTCAAATATTTGTGTCAAGCAACTGCTATGCTTGCTAAGACATAAATAACCAATAACCCATAACATACAGCCAAAATGATCTATACACATTATAGACTCCTTGCCATACCAGAATCTATACTACTGACTAATGTCCAGAGAATTACTCCCAGGTTAAGAAACCCCTTTGACATAAAGAAAAAAGAGGGAGTTGCTCTCTACCTTCTTTGTTCCCTGCTAATGGGAGTAAATCAGAGGAAACACAGGATCACAAATGGAGAGGAAATAACTATATATCTGCTTACAAAAAAGCTTCTATACCATTGTTCCTATAATGCCACAACAGAAACTGGAGCATAAAAGCATAGTATCTTATACACTCCAAAACCATTTAGCTGTTTAGGTGTGTCTTAATTGCATGACAGTATCAAAGATATATATGTTGTTTTCAGAAAGTCCACTTTATAGTTAAACTCTGAAATCCTGAGATAAATTTTATCAAAATTAAGAAGCATTTGACTTCCTTTTCAGGCCAAAAAAAATTTAAAAGTATTCAGGGGCCAAACTGAAATGAGAATGATAGCATGAACCCTAATGCAATCTAAAATACAGACCCTGTCTAAAGTCAAAGTGAGGAAATAGATGAATAGATAGGCTTTAGCTTTTTCCAGATTTATATTCTCAGTGTTTCCCTTCATAAGCATGGCATACAATCCTCACCAATCTATCCATAGGCAGCAAAATCAGTTTTCAGTACAAAAAACATTTTCCATATGAAATTCAGAAGATCATGAAAATACTTAATTTTATAAATAAATTAAATATCCCTATGAGAACTACTGCAGATGATAAAAGATTGTGTTCAAACAGATGACCAGATTCAAATAAAAAGAGCTATTCAGTTCTTTTTTTTCAGCTGGATAATAGCTCTCAGCTAAAATACACCTCATGCTTCTGCAAAACTCTGCAAATTATTTCTACTGAGAAAGATTTTCCTGATTGATCAGGTGAAATACCCTAAACCAATCAAAAAACCCTCAAAGACCACTAAGCAACTTTCACATAAATTGCCAGATTTACCTTTCAAGCTGAACTCTAGTTTCACCATTAAAAGTTATAATCTACTCATGCTGAGAGGTATTTGAGACAAGCATAGGAAAACTCAGAAGGGTTCTGAGCTACCACTCTGTGGTAACCATTGGTAAACACTAAGTTTGAATGGCATCTCCATAGGATCAAGCTTAAAATACAGCCTGAACAGCAGCATTACAGGCAATGGGCAGTGGAGAGTGAGGAAATCAAGCCATGTTGGATTGAGGTTATTTTTCCCCTTCTGATCTTCTTAACAAGGTTAAATCAGTCAAAGTTCAAAAACAAAGCAGGAGTGATTTATGAATATTTTTGTGCAATTGAATGTTTGGAACAAATTAAATAATTGTTAACAAATTAAATAATTGTTTGTTTTATTCATATTCAGAGACAAAATAAACAAGGCATCATTTTGTTTATTTTAGCCTTGTTGAAGTGAAGAGAAATGAAGTGATAATAATATTGGTTTCTCATTTGTTAAGTCCTTTCTACAGGATTTAAACTGGTGCAGTGATGGAGTGTCTATGTTAAAGTATAGAGCAAAACACACAAAATGAACGCTTGTTCCTGCCCTCAAGATTTAACTAAAATTTAATTACTATATAGTCTATATGCGTCTCTTTTAACAGTACTTTTAGCTATTTCTTCAAATTTATCTCTTTGTCAGACAACTACACAATCCAGGGGGTTAAAGGGATTGGTGGGGGGGTTGAAGGAGGGGAGGGGAAGGGATCTTGTTATGCCTAATATTAGTTTTTTAAAAGTACCAAATCCCAATAACAGTCTATCTCCAATTTTTGAGGAAAAGAAAAATACCACAGCAAAGCAAGAACCCCAAAAAGGAAACAAAAAAATCAGCACTACAGCCTGGCAGTGGAATACAATTATAAACTTGATCCAGACAAAGAGTTAAACAAGCATTAAATTCTTCACAATCACCACTTTACACCTCATGTTCTCACCATTTCTTTTATGGCAGTGTTTTACACATTAATGTTCCCCACCTGGCAGGCTGACACATCCAGTTTTTATACTACCCCTGAGCTCCAGACTAAAGAGACCAGGAGGCAGCAACTATAAACTTTGCATTGCAGTGGCTGAAATCACAGTTGTGGCAAGTTGGTTCTTCTGCAAGTACTGAAGCCACACATTAGAGCTACCTTTGTGATGCTTGTGAGAAATTCTAATGAGAGAGGCCAGTGAAGTAATGAGACAGAAACATCTTTATTTTAAAAAACACTCTTGCAATGATTGAATAAAAATGAGTCAGTGTAGAATCTCACTGGTTTACAGTGTAACTTTTTTAAGAACCAAACACTTTCTACTTTTATCCACATGATAAAAACTGCACAGTAAGCATTTCTTTTTTCTGGTTACAAATCTTAAGCAGACATACTCATCCCTTTGGTTATACACCTCTGAGAAGAAAGGAGTGTTAGTGGGTTTGGCAGAGCAGCATAGGCAATGCTGCCACTATACAATAAACATTCACTTAATTGGATCCCGTTTCCAACATCCTAGTCCTGCCCAGAGAGCAGTAGCCATGTGTCCATCCCCACTGCACTCCCAAAGCACCACCTGCCTGCTGAGTTCAACACCAGGAGGAAGTTTGAGTATTAGAGCTTGGCAGTATAAGAGAATAGAACATTCCCTGTTTTCCTCCAAAGACAGGCAGGAATTAGACATGCACTAGTTTCCACAGGGCTTGTGGCAAAAGCAAAGGTGCCTGGCAATGTTGTCTCCACCAACATAATACGAGCCAGGTCGCTATGGCTGAATTATTACTGATCTCAGAAGGGGTCGTTTAAACAATATCTACACAAAGCTATCACTGTTTCAGCCACTTTTGCTGCAAGCAAACATTACCTCCATTAACTCTTTTTCTCTTAAATCTCTAATTAGTGTTTTAAGTTGATTTTTCTCTTATGTGAAAAAATATTCAGTTCCAGGCCAGTATGCATTTAGAAAGTCTTGCCAAACAAACACTGAATCTTTTGATGGTCCTCAAAACAAAACTGCTTATCTTGGGAAAATGTTGAAGCACTGTCAAGAAAAAAGTCAAGAATATATTCACTTTGATGATAGATGAAATGTAAAAAATACTTCAGAATTAGGAGGCATTGCAAACAACACAGCTTTCACAATACCAAGATAAAAAAACCCAACCAGCAGCAGTAGCACTCACAACAGACTTTCTTTTTTCTTCTTGCTTGTCTTCTACAATAAATAGGTTAACTTTAACAAATTTTGCATTCTGGAGACACTACAAACACTAAAACTATCCAACTTCTGGGTTCATAAATTTACAATAATGATATAATAAATAAAAATCATATCTTAGGATTTCATACTGCTGAATGTCTATCAAACTTTTTTTTTACTAGGCGTTTCTTTTTCTGGCTAGATTTTATTAATGGCTGGGTGTTGAAAATATTTCTGTACTTATTTAGTGATAAAGTGGCTGATGTGTTTATTAAATACATACTATTTAATATATAAAAATTGTAAAGCAAAAACATTTATCCATATTGAAGAAATAAAAGCACAGAATCATAGAATCAGGTTGGAAAAGACTTTGAAGATAATTGAGTCCAACCGTTAACTTAACACTGCCATCTTCATCACTAAACCATGTCCCCAAGTGTCATTCACACAGCATTTGAATGCCTGCAGGAATGGTGACAAAAACAGTTCCCTGAACAGCCTCTTGCAATGTCTAACAGCCCTTTCTAGGAAGAAATTTTCCCTAATGTAAACCCTAAACCTCTGACACAACTTAAGGTCATTTCCTCTCATCATATTTCTTGTTCATGAGAGAAGAGACTGACACCCACCTCATTAAAACCTTCTTTCAGGTGGTTGTAGAGAGTGATCAGGTCCCCCCAAACCTCCTTTTCTCCCTCAGCTGCTCCTCACAGCAGCTTCCAGCACCCTCTCCAGCTCCTCAATGTCTTTCTTGTAGTGAGGAGCCCAGAACTGAACACAGGATTTGAGATGTGGCCTCGCCAGTGCTGAGTACAGGGGGGCAATCACTGCCCTGGCCCTGCTGGCCACATCAATGCTGACACAGGCCAGGGTGCCATTGGCCTTCTTGGCCACCTGGACACAGCTGGCTCATGTTCACTGGGGTGGACCAGGACTCCAAGGTCCTTTTCTGCTGGGCAGCTTTCCAGCCGCTCTTCCCCCAGCCTGTAGCACTGCCAGGGGTTGTTGTGACCCAAGTGCAGGACCCAGACTTCACCTTATTGTACTTCATACTCCTGGCCTCCACCCATTGATCCCACCTGTCCTGATCCCTCTGCAGAGCCTTTCCACCTTTCTCCTCCCACCTAATTTTGTTTCATGGATAAATTTAACTTACTGATAGAGCACTCAATCCCCTCATCCAGAACATTGATAAGATATGAACCAGGACTGGCCCCAGCACTGAGCCCTGTGGAACACTGTGAGTAACCAATTGCCAGTTGGCTGTAACTTCATCCACAACCTCTCTCTGCCCACAGCCTCCCAGCCAATTTTTTTACCCAGCAGAAAGCACATATCCAAGACATGAGTTGCCAGTTTCCCCAAGAGAACGCTGGGGGAAATGACATTCATAATTTCATGCTAAAATTTCCAAATCACAAATTAGGATGAAGAAAGTTCCGTACTGTCAGCTAATTCAAAGTCACTGAAGAAAATCAATGCAGTTAAAAAGTTTTTGAAGGAGATCATAAAAGATGCCATTTTTGCATGATTTTCTCAGTCTTGATTTCTTACACAGTTTCACAAGTGTTACTGAGCCTGCTTAGAATTATCTGAGGCAGTACAGGCTTGGAAAATAGTGAGTACTACTAGTATTGGCAAGCATTGAAGAGTTAATGTTACTGCTGAATGATTACCTGGGGAGCATCAATAGGTGAAGAGTTCTAAATAACTAAACAAATGGATTCAGTGGGAGCAATTAAGCCAAGATTCATCTCAGTGAGTTAATTTTCTTTTTTTCATTTTCTCTTCATTTTCTCTCAGTTGTTTTGTTTTGTTTTTTTTTTTTTTTTCTATGCATATACACAAAAAGCACTATTTTCTGCTAGAGGTATTTTTTCTTTTCCATTGCATCCAGGTAACACCCACTGGGACTCTACTGCACTGAAGGGGTGAATGACAAGTTACTGTGCCCTCTAGTGAGACTACCAGCTTCTCCACCTGCTAGACTGATACCTTATCAGGAATCCTGCACCACACAACCACAGCATTTTGTAGTCTGAATGCAGACTAGAGAAGAAATACAAACCCTTGGACAAATCTTGCTCTCTCCTGTAAGAAAAATGTCACAAGCTATCACATGAAATCATCCACAAAAGGCATAAGACACAGAGTATATCAGGAAAAATATTTCACAAACTCCTCAGTGACAAGCAGAAGATGAACTGACAAGCAAATGTAATTTACAGACAAAGCCAAAAAGAATATGAAAATTTTATATATAAATATGAGCTTTAGCTTCTAGCAAATGCCTGATAAAGATCAAAGTTGCTGACAGCTAGCATCAGTAGTGGTCAACAACCAGAGAAGCAAACAACACAGAAGGTATAGAATTGGCTAGTGATTCTCAGTTGATTACACAACTGAGGCTGATGGAATTCAGCCTACAAGGCTAACAGTTTAGAGGAGTCCAACTCTGTTTTGCTTTTGAAAATAAGTAAGGGAAGAGAGGGGTACAGAAGAGCACAAAAATTACCTGGAGTACCCTTAAAATGCAGTAAAAGTGGGTAAGAACAAGAGAATTACAGACCAGTTAAATATTAATTGTTGGGAAAATAATGTCAAAAAATTCTGAAAAAAAAGCTATAAGCACAGAAAAGGAGAAGACTGATGGGCACCATGAAAAACAAAATATGTTTAACTCATTTCTTTCTGCAAAAGATTTATAGGTTTTGGTATAGTGGCAGATGCAGTAGGAGGAAGATATTTTGCCTTTATCCAGGTTTTTGACACTTGTTTGACTTAACATGTTCATACCACAAAATAGGTAAAACAGTTAGAATGAGAGTGTTGCCCAGGAAGAGTCCAGTTTATTATCAGATAGGGGAACACACAAAGCAAGGTTTGCATGAGTCTGTCCCTCCCTTGGTACTATTCAGCAAATTTTTAATGATTAGGGTGGGAGAGTACATGCATTTAAGCTGAAAGCAGCAGCAAACACATCAGACAGAATGAACTGGGATTTGAACCACACATTACACTGGGAGAAGGCACACAGGAAAAGGTGCAGTGTGCAAAGGATGGAGGCAAAATTCCATACCACACTCTGTGGAAGCAAGGGAGATACAGGGAATCATAATGTGATCAGGAATTGTGAACATCAAGCTGCTGAAACAAACACACAACACACACGAGAGAAACCTCATTTTAAAGTGTGAAATAACCCTCCTACTACGCAGCCAAAATCATTACAAGCAATGATTAGCACACTTTCCAGTCTGCTCACAGCAACTGAGGGTTGCAAATAAAATGGTGGTAGGACAGCTGAGTGTTGAGAACAATCAGTGATTCAGAATGCTTTTCCTTAGAGAGTTCATCAATAACAACAAAAAAATGTTCAGTAGTGAGGAAAATTATATATTGAAAGAGAACATGGAATTTTCATCACTGGTTATTTTCAAAAGGAAGTTGAACAAATGCCTATTACAAATATAGTTCATCCTGCTTTTGAGCAAGGTCTTTACTTGAAGTCTTGTTTTCTCTAACAGACTGATGTGATCTCTTTTACAAGGACAGGAAATTGAGGGACAGAATTACGGATGAACCTCATCTCTAGCTGAGCAAACTTTTAGTGTGTAAAATCTCTTCATTTACAGTGACACACAAGGCCATGTACATTTCCCTGCCACTAGGATTGAAAAGTGGTCCTATTTCATCTCCCTAGGAGAAGAACAGAAGCGGCAAAAAGAGGTTATACGCACTTAAAATCTCTGTATGCTAAACACCAAGTAAGTGTCTTCCAGTTATAAGGAGTTACAAACAAGTTACTAAGATTTAAAAATGAACCTACAATGCTGTTACTAAGACAATGACTAGAAGTTTTACAAAGATAGAGCTTTATTGTATTGTTTGCATTTCTCATGTGAAATCTCCAGGTCATATGACTGAGTTACTGTATTGCTCTCCTTAGCAATACAATTGACATTAACTAGTGCTTGTAGGGCTCATCTTCTTTCAAAAAATCAATAACTGCACACAATTTAAACTCAAATAACCTTTGTGGTAGTTCTTTAATTTTTCCAGTGATACCATGTAATTTTTCTTCAGATTTAGTAGACATTTGGTCTCAGTGCTTTGGAAAATAAAACCAAAAATTGATCACTTCTTGAGCCCAAATTTGGGGACAATTTACTTTTCAGGTGCTATTTTCCTCAGAGATGCACATGTGAAGGGGCCTTCCTTAAATAACTGCTTGCAAAATTACAGCTAAAACATGTTTCTATTTCTTTTCTGTAACTCTTGGTGACTCAAAATATGGCAGAATGTTATGAAGCAGATGATTTTCCACTATGTATATTGCTTATAGAGTTAGAAAATTTTCTTTGGAAGTGCCTAGGCTGAGAAGGTGATATATTGTTTGCTTGTCAAAAGGCTTGAAGAGCTAGACAATACCATTAGACATAGTATTGAAATGGTGAACGGATGGATGGATTATGCTCACCTGCTGTGTGCTGTTTGCTAAAGACATTTTAGTAAGACTTTCCTGCTTCCTTTCAGTTCTAACAAATTGTCTCCAAAATGTGCGGTCATCTAATTTAAAAACCAGACCTTGTAACAGAAAATTAAAAATCACAGTTGCAAATACAGGTAGAAAAGTATACTGCATATTGCCTTGCTATAAAATGTTTCTGTATGACTTCAGTTCAAAGTCACCTCTGGAATACGAGGTATATTCTTTTTAAGGGCCTGATGATCTAAATATTTAGACCCTTTATGACAATCATTGCTATTGCTAGCCTTATCAGTTTCTTTTCTGCTTCTACTCCCATTCACTTCCTTTCCTAGAGATGAGCAGTTAATGCTTCATGGTTTCCATTCAGTCTTTAAGTGCAATATATGTTATTGTCCTGATTTCTTAACATTTGCTATAATTTTCTGTATCTTACAAAATTTATTCTGATATCTGAATGTCTTCACATGTGGGATAGCTCTTCTATTATATTTCATCTGTTTTCAACACTTTCCAAGTTTTTCATATTGAATAGAAAAGAGAATAAATGCTAACACTGAAATGAAAAAAAAAAATTAAAAAAACACTGAAGAAAATAACCCCTCTATTATCTTTAACTGGGCTATAGCCAAACCTGTTATCAACACCTATCAAGAGCTAGATACTAAAATCACTAAATTCACAACTCTCATTTTTCAGTACTGCAAAATTTTATGATTGCTTGGAGCTTTATCACATGAAGGTAGACTACAGTTCACAGCTGTTCTGGTGGAGTTTCTCACAATAAGCCTCTATATTTTAATCAGTTAATGCATATCCATGCAGTCATCACTTTCCTAATCTTTCAGAAACCATCCTCTGTAACAGGGTTGAGAAATCATTCAGGTGGATCAGTGTTCATAACAGAACTTAGCACCACTTGTTTATCTGATAGGATGAGAAAGTTTGGAAAGATGGACAAAAGAGGACAGGCTTATACAAGTAAGGCTGTCCTTAACATTCCTTTGCTCCTTTAAAGCTTGCATTAAGGTACTGGTAATTATCTGAGACTCAAATAGATTCAAAGACAAAATGTTTTAGAGAAAGATACTCATATATTGTAACAACTTTAGAAGGGAAATCCTGGAATTACCAGCTTTTATTGCAGCCCTGGAAACATATTTAGAATAGTCAAGAGACCTAACAGCCTATCCAAGATTTTATAGAATGATAACTGACTTCAGTTAGTTATTCCACAAAGACAATAGGTACTTCTCTTATCACTAGTTAACACAGGTCTCTATATCCTCATTGTAACTGAAGATGATCAAATGTGGAAGGGATACTGAAACTAAAGGAGGCATAGACTTTAATATTTCCACCAGAGAGACATTTGGTCATTTTTAACAGAAAAGTAGGGCATTATTCAAAGGATGATTCAGAAATGGACTGAAGGCATGAGTCAAACCTCTCTTTTGTCTACTCTTCTTTGTCATTACCACTGTAATGTTACCTTTAGTGAGGACTGAGTGGTCTGCTGGGTTGCAGCCTAGTAATAGAATTATTCACATACTTCATTAACCCACAAATCTGTAACAGATCTTTTGCTATCATTATAATGATATAATGAAAGTTTGCCTCCTAACTAACTTCATACACTTATTTAAAGCAGCTGGTTGTGTTTGTATAGTAGTAATATTTTACAGTTTAAGAAATCATTTTCTCTTCCATCCTTTAGTTACCTAAGGACTGCAGTATATATTACAAAGTAGCAGCCAGGAAAATATTTCAAAATCAAAACCATGAGTTAAGAGAACAGTAGAGCAACCAAAACAGTTTTCACTCTGCAAAAATAATAGCAGCTCCAATTTATCCTGACTTTTGAACAAAGTATGCTTGAAGTGCAAGGCCCCTCCATTCACAGAAGAAAACCTGAGTGTTAAGATTTGAAAGACCACAGTCCCTCAAACATTTAAGTTTAACCAGTGTACACCTGTCATGTGGTATTTGCCTCAGAGTTAGATATTGTATTTTCAGGAATTCTTAGGGATGTCTCTCTACAGGAAGATTCATCCCACATTGAAACAAATGTTGACAAACTGCTTTCAGAAGCAATTTGAAGGACAGAAGAAGGACCACAAAACCATTTTGGTTGGAAGGGACATCATGAGACTATTTAGTCCACCCTCCCAGCTTAAGCAGGGTCAGCTGGAGCAGGTTACACAGGACCACTTGAGAGCAGCATATCTCACCTACACATTTGTTACATCATGTCCAGCAACATCTTAGGAGATGTAGCACTGAGCAGCTTCATACCAAATGCCTCTTCAATCCCAAAATGAGGTGTACCCTATAGCCCTAACTCCTGGGCTACTCAGAGTCTGTTGTTGCCCTCCTATATATTTCTGAGTCTTAGACACTGTACAGGTAGAGATCCACTTTTCACTTCCTGTGCTTTGACCAGTTTGCCAACACATAGCTTGGTTGGATCTTTAATGCTTCGCAAGCATCAGAAAAGTGATGTGCTCAACCTCAGAAGAAATTTCTAGATCAAAAACCTAACCAGATTTGAAATAGAGGCTAAACTACTTCAGGTGATAGCATCAGATGGCTGTGGTCTATAGATCTTTAGATCTATAGATCTTTACTTATGGCCAAGGATTCTCTTCAATGAAGCAGTATTCTTGTTATCCCATGCAAAACAGAACAGCTCTGGTGGAAATAACTAAAAAATAAGTTCTCCCCTTCTTAAACAAACTAAACCCTGTTGGTTCCGGAAGGCTGGCTTTGAAAATTGTCAGAGTAAGGAATGTATGAAGGCTAAGATAGGAATGAATGAAAAATCCAAAGCAATGTATAATTGAAAGGATGTACACATCACCTGCTCTGTAATAGGACTTGGTGCACAAATCCTGCAGAATGGCCTTCACTGAAAAATATGTGTTAATTCCCTTCATCTCCAAGCTGGAGGCTTAAAAAGGTATGTAATGCATCTTTTATAATGTTTCCCTGCTATTTGTCATGTTAGACATCATCCAGTTGAGCCTCCTGACTGTTATGATCCACATCCTAGCACCTAAGTGACCCCTATAGCCACTCTCTGCCTAAAAATTCTGGCCACTTCCACAGAGCTACAGAGTCCAGTTTACAAACAATGTACAACAAAGTTCACTAACAAGGCTCAGCATTTTTGAGACCTGTCTCAACCTGTTGCCCATTGTGCTGACTTCACTTTCCACACAAAAATGAGAATTTGTACTGGGACCATGGACATAACCCTCACTAGTGAAGTGACCTATCTTCAGGTATAAGTATTCACTGATCACTCTGGTATTCCTTTTAGTCCTGCATAACCTGCAGTATACTTACATGAGTGAAAATAGATTTGGGGTTTTTACAATTAATCAGGAAATGTTTATTGGAAAATAAGTCCCATACACTAATACTGTCTTTGACACTTAATGTAAATAAGAGAAACCCATCTGACAAACATTTTTACACCCTACTTGTCTTAACATATTGCCTCTCATCATTCCAAATCAGAGCCCATCAAGCTGAATCAGGGCAACCCATTGTTTTCCCTGCATTTAACTCCCTGCATATTTGTTTCTACACCATACAAATATAAATCACACACCCTCCAAAAAAAGACAGGTTTCTTTTTTTTTTTACATACAGGTATATTACTTCATAGCATGGTGCTAGCATATTTGTTACTTCCACTGTTTATGTGGATGACATTTATACGGAATGGAGATTGTAATGAAAGGGATGGACCTCTGTCTTGATTCTATCCTTAGGTCATAGTATCTCAGGAAAAAAATAAAACAGGGTATTTTCTTCCACAGTACATATTTTCTATACTATCTTCTTTAGGTCAACACTGTGCTCCCATTTGTAGCAAGGGAATTAGGGGAAAATAAATTGTTAAGGGTCTGATAAAATATTTAATTGGAATATGCCCACCTTTAATTCTCTGGACAGAGCTCAAGAGACTGTGAACTCCACAGAGAGCTCACTACATCAGGAACAAGATCAATGTTAATTAGAGCAAGATATATAAACTTCTTCCAAAGTGTAAGACACATGATAAGGAATTTAATGCATAATTTTAAGAGACTAGTATAGATAACTTGAGTAAGGGGAATTGAGTCCACTTTTGTTGGTGTTTCCATTAGTTACAGAAACATTTATTCTGAGGTACAGCAACATTAGACAGTAACTAAAATGCACAATAAGAAATTAAGAAACACTTCCATCGTGTGGCCATTAAAAGCCAAGTAGTTTTTCTAGTGTTGGTGATTACTATAGGTATCTATTCACTGCAAAGAAATAGATTTTCTGCTCAGGCAACAAATAATGGGATTTCACTGCAGTTACTGTAAAGATTTTTCACTCAGAGAAAAAGATATTTTTGTAGGGTGATATTACACTTAATAAGGAAACACTCTGGAACTGTTCCTTTTCTTAGGAAATTAACTACACAGTAGAGGTAACCGGCAAAACACAGTTAAAGGCCAAAAGAAATAAAAAATAATAAAAATTGAATGCATATTTAACTTCATTGGTAATTTAATGTCAGCTCATTGACATAAAATCCAAAACATTTTTATGCTACAGAAAGTCCTCAGCCACGATAAAAAAAAAAAAAAAAAGCTATAAGCAATTGACTAGAAAAGTGACTCCTCTTGCATGAAGTTTTGGAGTAGAATAGAAAAACTCAGAGGAAAAACTCTTTGTATACAGTTGTAAGAAATGACACAAGGTGACCTGACAAATGCAGGACCATTTCTTTAGGTATTCCATTAGCTATATAAAATTTTGCTTTATTGTTCTGGGATTCATGCACTTGTAAATCAACACAGGTATGTACACAGAGCCACAAGTCTGTGTTGTGCTGACTCTGAATAATTGCTACATTGATCCCATACCACAGAACTACAGAAAAAAATGACAGTAGCTGATGCCTGCCTTGTAACAATCTAGTTTGCCATGTAAAGTTTATGTGCTAAAATAATGTTTCAGGGGGTAGTGCTCTTCCTGGGAACAGTGCCTAAAACAAACATAGAAGCACTGCTTTTTGGCAGCAAAAAGCAAATTGGATTGAGAGGCAGACCGTGGAAGGAACAATAGGGAAACTGATTTTAAAAACTTCTGCCTGGATTCACCATCTTTCAGCACCAAAAAAAAGGCATTAATCTCAGCTGACATATATCATGAGCTGCGTTTCTGTCATTTTGGTTTGGGTTTTTTGACCCATCCAAGCATTAGTTCAGGAGCATAAACATTTTCATTCAGAGTTTGAAAAATTGCATCAAAGGGGCAAAGAGTTGGAATATAACTTAATTTATCCTTAATGAAGTCACAACTTCAAATTCAAACATTTAAGCTGTAACTCTGTCAGTGGATCCATTGTTAAAATAATTTATAAGAGCACTGCAGAGTGCCTCTGTGGTACCCATAAATAGAGATTCAAAATGGATATACAATTAATGGATATTCAATGTACTTGGTGGTTTTAACATTGTTCACTCTGCTTCAGAGCCTTGTTGCTGTTTGGGGCTCTCAGACCACTTTTCCAAGTGCCTTGAGAAAAAGATGGCCTTCATTTTTATTTTATTTAGTATGGTGAAGAGCACATAAGTATCAATTATTGAAAGAAAAACATTTATTTTCACTGTAAACTCCTCATATATTCTTTGTATAATAAATATTGACTAAAATAAAAAAACTATAGAAGTTACTGTAGTTTTAACTTGATATCCTGCCCATATATTTTGTGATTTGGTGCAAATTTAAAAAGCCAATTTAATTAGTATTTCTACATAATATATTAAATATTGTCAATATATACCTTGAGTTTATATGCTTTTACACAAATAAGAAAAATCTGAGAGTATTCTGATATTTTTTATTAATAAACCTATGGATCTTTTTTTCCTCCATGAGAATTATCACTTGCCTAACTTTCACTGTTGCTGTAATCTAATCTCCCAAGAGTTTAAGTTTACCATTACAAAAACTGACAAGTGAAAATAACTTCATGTGGGAAACTTCTGGTAAGCTTTCTGATGGTAACTTCTGAGAGAGAAGGCCAAAGGCATGGACGGGAAAATTGTCTTTAAATTAGAGCTGAAATATCACAGCGTCTTTATTACCTAGCAGTTACAATCCTATTCCAAAACAGATTGCTAAAGAGATAACCAGAGAACTTCTTAATTAAAATCTTATTGATGTGCTGTATCTACAGAGATAATTAACTACAACAACAAGTTTTGCATGCAAAAACATATTTGTCTTGACAAAGGAATAATTGAGAAGAATTACTTGGTGGCTAAGACTTGATGTGAATATTTTTTGTCAATTTGCTTCTATTATCTGCATAATATCCTAAAGAGCTTCAATGACTGCACTTTTTTTTTTTAACTGACCAAGAAAAAAAATACAGAAGAGTAAAATAAATGGGCCCCTCTCAATAAATGAACTCTAGGAAGGTAAGTTCAGTTGAACTGTGAAATGGTCTGTGTAACTGACATTTTACATGCTATCCATTTATCAGCAGAAGCTGTAATATGTTTCCCTATTTTAAGCAATCAATGAACTACTAAATGTACTTTTCTATTTTTAGCACAAGTTTCTCAAAAATTCTATGCAGACCTATCCTTTCTGGAATGTACATAACCCCACAAGAGCTACTCGCTGTTTTTAACCTTTGAGCACTGGCAATATTTGTACCCTTGTGTCAGATTTTATTTTTGCTGCCAGAAACCAAATTAAATGATATATTGTAAAGACTATTCAGGGTCTAGTAGGAAACAAAGTTCAGCAGGAGGCAGGATTTTACCACTGGCTGCTGAATGCATGAGTATCTTATGTTAGTTAATGCCAAGATGCAGCCCATGGGAACACCTCAATAGTGATATGATTATATTTGACTCTGATGATAGTCCTACTCTAAGTTCAAATATTGGGAAATATTTTCTAAGAACTGTATCATCATACCAATTGGAAGAAAAGATGATTTTTCTGTTTCAAATAGATAAAGATGCAGTGGGTTCTACAAGTAGTCTGTAAAATACAGACATTATGACTCAATATTGTGAAAATTTATTTGGATCTGTAGGTGACCTTGCTGAATTCTACTGGATTGTTTCAAACATTGTCAAGGAGAAATCACATTTCTTTCTTCATACAAGCACATGCTGAGTCTTCAGGGATTGTGATTTTTTTTAAAAAAGTGAATAGTTATGCTGTATTTCAAAAAAAATTAAAATAACTAATTTATTGCTACAAAACAACTCACTTATTTTAATTTACAGCTAGCAAATTCATTACCAAATTTTCAAGGCTTTAAAGATTAAAGTCTTACCTGAGAGCTGATTACAGATGCAAGCAATATAATTTTCTTAGAAATTTTTCTGTCCAGGACTGTACTCTGGAAGTCCATTATATCCAAAATAAATAAGCATACAATATGATAGATAGCATGTATAGCATATATAACATACATAGAGGAACCTTTTCCTGCCATTTCTGTTTTGTGTGTGCCTTTAGTCTTCACAATTAAAACACTGTGCATTGTATCATCTATTTGAATACTCTAAAAGCAACATAACTGCAGTTTCCCATTCCTGACAGGGGTGACACAGTCATTAAGTTTGAAAAACTTAAACATCATTTGAGCAGCAGCTGACAATCAGAAGTAGGAATTTGAAAAGTTTGAAGTTTTTAAAATAAACAGTCATACAGCCTATACCATAGCTAAATGTTCAAATATAGTTAGAAGTCTTCAACAGAAACAACTGAGAACAAATATTCCCTTGAAACATTTTATTTTGCAGTTATTGGAACTGTCACATAAGGGGAAAAAAAAGAATAAACAGAATATTCTACCTCAGTGCCACCAAAAGAACCCATGAAAAAAAACCAAAAAGAGATAATTTATTCTTCTATACCTTACAATGAAGGAAAGATTTACCGACATCAATAAAACAGCCATTTTTTTCAAAATTAAGACCACTTTAATGTTCTTGATAAATATATGGATATGTATAATTCATCTGAGATCTGGAGGTGAGAAAAACACAATATTACATGGAAGGGAAAACATGAAGTGGTCTGAGAAAATCAGGCAAAACCAGGCAAATATCTGAGGAAAAATGCACTACATCCCAAGCACTACCAAGGAGATGATACCAGCATAATAAAAGTTGCAGACCAACAAAATTATTCATCCAAATTTTCACTGGACAGAAAGAATCGAGAGACTCCATTAAAAACTCCCAAATATGATCAGAAGAGGACTAGAGAAAATTACATGATCAAGTTAGTATTTTCATAACCCCCAATTATCAACTTTCACAATGGCAATTTTAAAAGATGTGAAAAGGAAAATATTGCACAAGATGAGCACAGAAAGGATGCAGTCTGCTTAACATTCATACTGCATAAGTACTAACCTGCAGATTACACTTCTCCCAGAGCACACCTGATCCTGAACTGATTTAAATGGAGAGTGAAAATCACAGAGGTGTCTGAGACCATTAAACACATGCTAAGCTGTAATAGCTTTTGTAAGTACAGAGATTTGTTTCATAGGGCACAACAATAATCCTTGGTATTGCGGGGAAAATTGTACATTCATCCTACTCTTCCTAACTTTTGGAGGCCCAACTAGACTGCAAAGTTAATTTACCTAAGGATTAAGCCTAGACAGAGTAAGAGTAAATAGGTCTTGAAGTTGGAGAATGTCGTGAGGAAAAGAGAAGGAAAAAAATTATTTGGAAACTTTGTGTACTTTCATACAGGTGTTTCTTCAAGATTCAAGCCAAACACTTATTAGATTACAGTACCTATAGATGTAATAGGGAAATAAACTTTTTCCAGTTGGACTTTGGCTGGCTTACGTTGGTGAAGAAAAGTGGTTATAACAGCTCTATCTACCCCTGGTTTGGGTTACAATATCTTTAACATTCCATCAAATCCTTTCAAACCAATGTAGATATGCTGTGTAGTGTCCACCATGATATGACAGAAGCATTAAGGCATACACTGTTATTTCTAATCATGTTCCCGTGTGGTGACTTTATTCCAGAGGATATGTCCCAGAGAGCTTCTCAAAATACTACTTTAAAATTTATGTTGCTTCTGATGAAATGAATTATGGGAAGAACAGATTTTAATATTGTTTTCACAATAGTGGAGAAATCTGGAACTGTGTTGAAACAGATTCAGAAATTTGAGAAGGCAGTCTTGAAATAAACAGAGCAATAGTCACATTCAAGCATTTCGAGAAAAATTTGAAGAGAGATAAGCATAGTCACTTTGGAGTCAAACAGATTTGCTGAGAAATGCTGTTGGGAAATAGCAAACAGAACAGTGAATGATACTAAAATTTCAAAATAAAATATATCAGAGGGCAAGGGAGGTAAAAATAAGAGACAATGCGCAGAAAAAATGGGAAAACAAACAGAGCATTATTTCAGTATGTCCAGCTACTCTTAAGCTCTTGGGATATTTTACTTACTAAGTTATTTGAAGAAATACTGAAGGACAACTGGTAGAGAATGAAACTATGCTACTCAGTTTTTAAATGCTAAATTTAGTTAATTTTTTTCAGCTCTATTATACATAACTCTAAGTGCACCATCTATAAGTCAATGTGCTGATTCAAGTACCAATATATATATTATATACACAACCCAACTGATATGTTTATTCAGAGCAAGTCAAACAAGCCCATCACATCAAATTAGCAAAAGGTCAATAAGCTTTGGGCACAGAACATACGCATAACCCAGAAAAACATGGATTAATAAAGTACACACCGCATGATGTTTACACATGCTTTTCTGAGAAAACCTAGTTTGATGATCTCTGACAAAACTGATGCTTTAGAAAACTATGAAACATCAGAAAGACTGTCTTCCTATGCTGTTATGATTAATGAGCTTTCTTCACATATGTATTTCTTGTGGTGCAGAAGTCTTAACATCTATCTGTGGATCCAGGATAAAATTCCTATAAAGTCAGTGAATATCATCTGGTAAAAGTTATCTGAACATCCATTATTTACCTTACCTGGAAACAACCATTGCTGGATATTTGAAGAACAGATCAAGCCCTCCACATATATTGACAGGGTTGGGGTTTTTTTGTTTACATACAAAGCTGGGTAAAAAATTGAGTGGTTTCCTCCACCTCTTTTTCCCAGGTTAGTGAAGTTAATTATTCAAATTTCCTTGACTGGCGAGTTTATTTAAAAGGTATTCAAAATAGAGTTCGCACTGTATTGCTCTGTCAGAAAAAGAAAAAATAATGCAACTATTTAAAAAACATGAAAAAGTGTTTTGCAACTACAAGTTAAAAATCAGACACCAGGCTCAAGTAGGTTTTTTACCAGGATCCAACACATTATACCTATTTTATTTTCATGAAGTTGTACCATGATAACAGCATTCTTCATGGCATTCAGCAAGGCATAAGTTATATTTAAGCGTTTTGTTCACATCTTAAGAGAAGGAATTAGTATGGCTTAAAAAGCTGGCAAAATGTGAAAGACTAACCATATTCAAAAATTCAATGTACCTTGCAGCTACATAAATATATGTTCCCCTACAAAAAAGTTATACCATAGTACCCCAAAACTATGCAAAATTGGTCTTTGCAGGCAATATAAAGAGTGCATAGGATGAAAGTGTAGACAGATTATGTTGTAAAATGGGATCTTCTGTAAAAAACATTTGTATATGGAAAAAAATCTAATTTGGGTCAAAAGACAAAGATTGGTATTTTTCATCTTTCATCTTAAGCAACACAGCCTCCTTGGTTTGCCTAATTTTGTTATAGAACTAAAGATTAATTTCTTCTAAAAATTCTGAGTGAGTGATTTGCCTTCTTTTTTCACAGAGGGCAGTTGAGTGCCTGGCAGCAATTTGTGGGTAATAGACTAGAGATGGCCATTTCGGTAAATTATTTCCTTAATGACCCTTTGCTTCAGAATTTGACTAATACTGCTGCTTTCATTTTCCAGTTTCTGCACTGTTTTTTGTATAACCTGACATTAGTCAGGAATCCCTAGCCTTTCAAAGCATGGCACACTCCCTGGAAATTGATAAATAGAAGTAGTATTTGTTTTGTGAAATTACATTCAGAAACAAGAGATTCAGGAAAGCAAAGTCTCCCAATACACACTGACAATATGGAAGTCTGTTCTCAAGAAAGGTTTTTATACCAAGTATCCATTTTATTCTACCATTGGAATTCCCTTGAAAATACCTGAAAAATACTAAGTATAAAAAAACTGTTTTATTTCAGGACTAGGAGGGCAGAGAAGCTATGAATTTGTAGATTTAGTGATGTCATAAGCATTAGATTTTTTCATACATATACAAGACTGATTAAGAAAGCCAGTCTTTGAGAGAGGAGAAAAGAAAGGAAGAACATAATGGTAATTTTGTTTATAGAATTTACATTATTTTTCTGTTATTGTCTGGAAAGACAGTGAACAGTCTAAAAACAGCTCACTGACTAACCCTTCCTTCCAGTTAACTTCTTTAATGAAAATCAGTTCAGGTAACAATGCTCTGTTTCTTTTCTGTAGCCCACCTTAAGTTGATTTCCTATACTTCAATGAATAATTTTCTCTCATGGTCTTAATTGAATTACTGTTCTTCACAGATTTCTTTTTTGAACCCTGTACTTATGGAAAATATTTATTCTATGAATAAGGAAAAAAGCCTTGAAGTGTTACTATGATACATAAGCTATATATCTACAGTTTGGTTCACAGTTTTAATATTCATTTTAATTATATCTGTTAGGAATTTTGTGACAGTCTAAGAGAGAGAAAAAAATCAAGTAAGCAGAGTGCTAGACATAAAAACACATGTTTTGTTTAAGCTTGTGTGATCTCCAGTGCTCAGTGTCCTCCTAGACCCAAGCAGGAGCACACATTGGATCAGAAACAGCACTTACAACAAAAGCCTTGCCAAGTATTTTTTTGTTGTCCCAGTGGTACTTCTCAGTGTTATAGCACATCCCTCATTCCAAGCATCAGTAATACTTAGAGACTCACCAGCAGCTCACCCCAAGGAATCTCCAGCTGGAAAAAAAGTTTATAGTTTCCATATGAACTTTTCAGTGCTCATAGTGTGTATTAATAATTGATAAACCTCAAGACTTGACTCTAAACTTCTAGCTCTAGTTGCAGTACATTTCTCTTTTTAGTCCTCCTGGAATTTTAATCTGAGATTTTTGACTGTTTGCTGCATGCTGCATTGCAACAAGGCTTATACCTCTCTTGCACTTAAAATAGCAGAAATTTTAGCTGAACTTGTGTTCATATTCTTGATAATTATTACATTATCTATGGACTTCAGTTTTAAATTTCCTATTAAAAAAAAACATATGCTGAACATTGGGGAGGATGACCACTTTATGAATTCAATACCCTATGAGGCAAACTTTGCACAAAAGGAGTTAAAAGATGCACTCAGTGCACGTCTCTTCCAATTTTACAGACCAGAATTATCCACAGGTTTGATAACTTAATCCTTTAGTTGAAATAAGCTATACCAGCATTAAATACTTTTTGGTTTTAAATTCTAGTTTTTTCTTCTGTTCCCATGCATTTGAAGATAAACAAAAACGTACAGGAAATAGTAATTAACTAAACAAACTTTTCCCATGCCAGAGAGAATACAGAGTTACACATGGCAACAGAGGTATCAAAGTAGCTGATCTGACATTCACATGACTTTAAATATCATGGAAAAGAAATCTGTTTTCTTTCCAAACTTTGGCAGCTAGGAACTTCTGCTGACCAGTACAAGGGGAAGGTTGAGCTGCTGGCCAAGTGTCAATGCATCATCTAATGCCTCTGCAGAGGGCTCACATCTCTCAGAGTGCCAGTGCACAAGAAACTTTCCTCAGGGGCACCTTACATTTTAATGAAGCACAAGGCAGGAACAGCTTGATGATATGCCTGTGATCTACAGAAAAATTAACTATCTGATCTTTTTAATCTCTAATTCTACTTCGTTATTAAAACTGTGCATATGCTGGAGGGGAGGGAGGTACAGGGAGTGGATATGTCCTTTAAAGCCTAGCTGACAGCTTCAGCCTGGCTGCGACAAGAAATAGAAAAAGAAGAGAAAAATAAATACCCAAATAAAGTCAGGATAGCTCCAGGTTCCTAGGGCTTAATGAAATTCTCTTCTGAATCCTGAGCTTACTGCCTTCAACAAACTCACAGACAAGAGTCTAAAGTGGATTTGAAAGACTTCATTAGCCCACAAAAGGACAGAGATAAATTTACAGACAAGTTTTCTCTTTAGAGGGGAAAAACTCCATTGGGTGTGTAAGCTGTTTGAAGAGAAGTGACAAGTAACAGACACCACCATTTTTGGGAGGAATCAAGGGGAAAAAGTGGTAGGTGAGAGATAGATCAACACAGGCCTTAGGAAATATGAATAAGGAGCCCAGGATCCTCACATATGTTCCTGAGATTCCAAAGCAATGTCTGATTTCCCTGGAAGGCTCCTTAAGGAGGTCTTTACTCAGACATACAAAGTGATTTTAATCATTAACACCACTGAGATCAAACCAATCTAAATTCCTGACCAAATGGAAGAGTGGCAGCAAATGGGGGATATCTTTATATCTGCAGATTTTTTAAGCACTCACACATGATATTTCCACAGGCAATGAGAGTAACAACTGCATGAATCTAGTTTCAAACTGACAGTCATCTGTTTCATCCTTATGTATTCAGTTATCTGAGAGTTATCAGGGAAGTGGATTTGATCAATTTTTGGTCCACCACTAAAAAGTGTATTAATATTTGGATAATAAATTTCATGTTTAGATTTTATTACCTGTTAATGTGAAAAAGTAGCCTGTACTCCAAGTACTTTTGGAGTGCAAAATTATCAACATAATTTTTCCTTTCTAAACCAGAAAAAGAGTTCTAGAAGATTAAATAGAACCCTCTCCCTTGCAGTTGCCACAGGACAATAAATGCAAGATATGCAAATATAGGGAAATTTCATAGACAAATATTAAATGAATCACAAAACAGTCTAATTCATGTAGCTTAAACCTGGAATCCCTCTCACCCTGACAACTTTGACAGAGTAGCTTTTATCAATTGCTTGTAACAGGTGAGGTAAAGTAAAACAAATTCCCAGGTTAGAAGGTCAGAGCAACTGATGGAGTATATCGTAAAATATGGTGACTTCCTAGGGTTCCCTGTTTCATATTCATTTAGGAGTAATTTTGTGTGAACAAGTGAACATGAATCAATTTCTCTGATGAGTAAAATACCTTTACAAAAAATATTCTAGATCTTTAGCAGGGGAAAAAGAAAGCATCTCTTGAAATGACACTACTGGCTGCTCATGTGAAGGGAGATGGGACCATTACAGGGACTGACAGAACATAATGTTTACAATAGGAGCACTTTTGCCTTTAACAACCTGAATCCTTTTTTCTATGGTATGTTTTTCCTTCCACCCACATGTACCAAAACCAGTTCTGTTTAATTTATTTATTAATTTAATTAATATTATGTTAAACATACATCACCGGAGTATTTAACTGCAAGAGTGTCATGAGCACAGCCACACTGATGTTAAACTAAAACCAAAGCAACATATCTGAAATGAGGAAAGAAATTCAGAGATATAGAATAAGCAGCTTTCTTTTCACTCTCTCCAGCCAGCCTTTGCTTTTTTATTAAAATATTTAATTATGGCATTTTAACTACAACTACTACATCCTGAGGAACTCAAAGGAATAAGAAAAGTCAAACTGCAATGAATGTAAAGCATATAAATCTTGGGTACTTACATTTCACTTAGGAAAACAAAAACACCTGCATAAGTTTGGAAGCCCTGAGCCTCAAAGATCATACTTTCCTATTACATCATTTTAATGGCAAAAGTAGTTAAAGTAGAGCAAAGGAAATATAAATCACAATAGACTCCAGTGTTTTCTAGTCTCTGAAGGATTAGTAAGGCAAATGAAAAACACTTCCAAAAATAAATGTTGCTAGAGGAAAACATGGCTATATTTTACAGATTTAAGCACCTTGTATTTTCTGAGTATTTATGCATCCAAACAAACCCAAAACCTGTTTGTAACAGAAAAGGAGCTGCTCAGGCACTACCACATTAGGTTTATAAGAAGTTCAGAGTAGAGAGAAGTTTCTCTGTTATTTTAGTGTCATAAGGAGAGGAACATCGCAATCTCTCAAAAGATCAGATTGTCAGAGCAAGGACCAGAGGACAGTGGGCAGAAATGCAAGACTCAGTTTTGTTGATATTCTGTGCAACCAGTGCAAGAGAACTTCCACCTGTCTGCCTGACCAGACATTTCAGTATTGGAGCATTCAAGTACTTCCACTGTTTCAGAACTAGCAAAAAGCACAACCCCTTCAGCAGGAAGACAGAAGACACAATGATCACCTTGAAAGAAGGTGAATATGCACAGTCCTATATCAGTACAGAAAGGAAATAAAACAGAAAAAATTATAGTTGAAGATTGTATATTGTGCACAGATCCATGGGTTTCTACAGATCAGAAAATTTTGTCTGAGTGAAGAAATGAGAGATTTCCTTGAAAAAAAAAACCACTTCAATAATACAAAACCAACTTGCCAACCTGATGCTGGTCTTTCTTCCTAAAAAAAAAAAAAATCAATTTGCTTTTCCATTGGAGTCAATGCACATCAAATCAGCCTTCACATCTAAGGATTGGATTCATTATATCTAGAGCAGATTTCAGGGAGAAACTCAGACAAGTGAAGAAAAATAATTTGAGGAAAGCAGAGTACTGAAATTGCATAGAACTAGAAATCTACCTCTCTGAGCAGCCTACATGGCAGCAAGGTTCCATCAGGGAGTTTTACAATTTGAAAAGAGATTTCTAACATATTTTTTTCTACAGAAACCATCATTCTAAGACCACAACCAAACTGCATTTTAGACAAAGTATTAGAATTAGCCAAAAGCAAAGTATGAAACCATGTAGAGAAATAGAGCTTTTAAAAAATAACATTAAGAAACCCACATTCTCACTCAAAGATTGTTTCTATAAAAGGTTTTAATCTACCCTATCTGATAACCAGTAGTAAAGCCACAAATGTCCTTCCACCACTTCAAAGTGAAGCCCAAGTTTGTGATAATGAGCCAGGCTACTGAAACACAAAAAAAAAAAAAACATTAAGTGTGAGAAAACATGTCAAGAGAAGTAGTCACAATTGCTCATATTCAAGGAAATAGCATATACCAGACACTGACCTGACCTCAGTTCCAGACTTTTTTATTGCTCTGTTGAATTGGTTCAAGTTCACTCCAAAATCTTCTTTTCCTCAACTTTCCATCTGTGTTGACATCTGTCACAGGACACTTTGCTTTTTAGAGGTAACAGGAATTCAGAACAGCTTGATACTCTTACCATTGAAGTCAGATCCAAGTATCTTAATAATAAAAGAAAATGAAAGGTCAAAAATCTATTTTCTCAAAGGAAATTCAGGTTTTTACATAAAAGTTATATGTTTGCCTCAAAGTAGAGAGCAACAAGCCTTCATGAATATTACACTCACAGTTCCCACTGTCTTATTTTTTCTCCCTATCAATAACCCAGGGAACATTGATTCAACTTAAGGTTTTTGAACAATGACAGCCAAAAAAGAGCCTCATCTGAAATCCATGGATTTGGGTTATGTGTTCAGCAAAGGTTTAGGTATAAGTTCCAACAAATCTGCAACATTTTGGACATGAAAGCTCCTAAGAGCACACCAAAGACTGGATCTATAATTGCTTCTGGCTCATACAAGTGAAAGCACAAGACTGTTGTCATCTTATTGCAGGGGTTCCATACTGTTGCCTCCTTATTGCAAAGGTTTCATACCTTCTTTGTGTTTTCTTTCAGGCAACTCCTCCAAGCACTGACTCTTTCTTCCTCACAAAGCAACCAGCCAACTCCAGTTTCCCTCCCAACTAGCCACCCCACTCTTTTATAGCATCTTCTTCTCATGGGTTACAGCTGGGGCCTGTTGAAGTCAGGCCTGTTCCTAATCTTTGATAATTGGCCCAGCTGCAGCTCCTTAGGGGTAAAATTACTTTCTACACTATCTTTATTTTCTTACATTCTATCCCCCTACACAAGACCACAGTGAATGACAACAGTTTTTATACACTTATGTCTATCTGATTGTCATTTACCCAACTCTTGACTCCTGGATGACAAGAAAACTTCCTCCATAGCATTCTCCATGGCATCTAATCATGCCACATGCAACAGAAGAGTTTTATGTAAAACAAACATCTGAAGTTAGAGGTGACTAAGCAGTCTCAAATGCCTACAGAGCCTTACAGAGCACCAGGTCACCATGTTGCACAGTGTGGGATGCTGCTGAGACTGGGTCTTCATATATGGCAATACTATGAGCAAGTAGCAGCTGGGGCTTCCCAGAGTTCTGGGAAACTAGTCATGAAGCCTTCCCTACAAAATGTGCAAGCTCCAAATAAAAATATCTGTTAAAAATCTCTTTCCATGCACAAGGAATAAATATATCCAGAATCAGAGAGATTTCTCTCAACAGTTTTTTTTCTTGTCTTTGTTTATGCAGTATAGCTGTGCTACCTTCTCCATGGAATAAGAAAGCACATAAAAATCAGAAAGGATTAATTAAAATGCATCCAGCAGAACAGAACACTCTTTTTAAAAATGGTAGGATGCTAAAATTTACGCCAGTCAGAAGTGTATGTGCTAAAATTACTTTTTATGTACACAACCCCTGAAACAGCTGCCCTAAATGCAGACATGTCCTTTCCCACTGTATTGCAATCTGATAAGTTCATACCTTGCTTTGTCTGCAATTAGAATCCAATCCAGGGATGTTTTACACCCTAATAATGACTGGAAATATCATACATTAATCTGAAGGAGTTTTTGGTAGAACATTTACAGAGTGTTTTTAAGACACAAACTACCTTCTGTTTAGAAATGAGTGAAAAAAAGGAGAAGGTAGAGATGTATAAAAATCAGCAGTAGTAATAGTACCCATAGCAAAATAGCCCAAGGGGAAAATTCTAGTGCAACAAAATCAGGCAGACAAAAATAAATGAAAATATTGTTTGTATTTTGTTTTCCCTCATAAGGTAAATAATTCTTTATTCTTGCAAGCAGAGCGGTAGCAATAAGCTCTCACCTTAGAAATTGAATATTATTAGCTAATTCATCTTCTAAAATTTCAAGTTATGATAGTTAGAAAAATTCCTCTTGATTAAATCCACATGAAATATAAACATGCCTAACTTTTACAAAAGTCATTCTTTCCATATAAAATATTCCCCATAAAAGGGAAAGGTAAGCATTTTTTTCTAACCAGTGATATGTTGAAATAATTCACAACTTGGCCAAATTAAAAAGTTTTTCAATTTTATTGCAAACCACAAAACACCAGCTTTTTCCATGTCTAGGACTTTGAGAAATGTTCTTTAATACTATGTCACAGATCTCTATCGCCCAACATTGAAAGAATTTCTCTTCTGAACTATGCAGGCACAAAACCTCTCCACAAGGACTGAAGAAATTTCACCTGCATCACATCAGCCTTTCTCCATGGCTGAGTACAGTGCTATGATTATTGGCATGTTTCCTCCTCTCTCCCATCAATGTCAGACTTGAAGTGTAAAAAGCCATAAAAATCCATCGAGCCCAGAAGCTGCGTTCAGCTGTATGAATTCAATACTTGCATCTACTGGAGATGATCAGAGAGCCAGCCATTAACAAAATGCAAAATTGAACATCTCTTTTGTTTTAATTCTTATTCACAAACACCCATCCTCTCCCCCAGACTTTCACCAAACCCAGGGTCATGGCACATCTGTGCAAGGACTATGCTTGCCTGCCTGCATAGCCTGTCTCAAAGGGCTGGAGATTAATTACATTTCTTTGGCTACAAGATTTCTTCAAATAACAATAAGGCTATGGAGTATAGATTCTAAAACCTTGTCAGGATCGTGTTTTAATGTGGATTTTGTACAAAAAGCAATGCTGAAATTGGTGTTAATGTGATATTTTCTATACAGGGACTCATAAATGCTTGTGCTTCAGCCTATAACAGTCTACTGCAGAAAAGTCAATTCTTTATTTCTTGTAGTATAAACACAATAAATTTCTCAGTTATAACCTGTCACTTAGTTGCTTGGAAAGGCATAATAATAAGATTTTGGGCAAATATGGTCTCTTACAGAACTATAAAAACTCACATTCGGTATCTGATGTACCCTAATTATTCTGAATCTTAGTTTCCTTTCTTCCTGCTTGTATTACTAAGTCATTATTTATTCAAAGATTCAACTTCTTCAATAAAGAGTATTTTAAGAACTTTTGTTAAATCCAGATTTTCAACATCCAAGTGCTTTTTAAATTGATCCATGAGGCCGTTATTTCATTAGTGGAAAGCATGATTTTATCACTAGTTTTGCATTGTTTGAAATCTAATAAATTATTGAATTCAGGCTAAACCAAGGTCAAACAATGACTCATTGCTTTTGATCTGGAAAGTGTTGCTCTCTGACTTATTCTGTGATTGCTAACAGCTTTTTGATGTAAGTGATCATGGTATGAAGAATTGATGGCCGTGTTTCTAGTGGTTTTGGACTCATTTGTCAGTAGTCCACAGAGTTCCAATAAATATATTATCTAGTGGATTTTGTACTCAGTCTACATTTCTGCAAAATCATTTTGCATTTTTATGTAATTGCATCTTTTGTATACTTTAAAATATTGACTTTAAAAGTTGTGTACTTTAAAATATTAACATTGATTATTATGAGGTGTTAGGGAGAGGCTATAAAGCAAAACTTAGAGTACAGGACATCCAACTCTGGGTAACTTTATTTTTAATCAGAGCAGATGTAAAACGGCCTCCAAAAAATAATCTCCAAATGGCTCCATAAATGGAAGTATATGGAAACATAGCATAATAGCAAGGAAGAGTCCTTCTTATTAATCTCATTTTATATATATATATATATATATATAAATAAATTTAAACTAAATACATTTTTTAAAAAAAACTAAAAAGAGACTAAGGCAAGTTTGATCTCCTACTTTGATCACACCTTCCTCCCAAAATTTAAATTTGATAGGTGTGCCACAGTTACAGAATGGATTCTGCCCTGTTGCCCTTTATTCTGTAGCTTTGGTTCAGTTCAATTTCTCTATACAAAAAAATCAGAAACTTGGCCTACTTTGAAGTCCAACATCACAAGTCTGTAGAGGGACAGCAGTCACAACATGTCTCAGAGCACAGATCCTCAGTAGAAATGAGTGGCTAGGATGATGTCTGGGTACCCTGCAAGTTAAATTCATATCTGCATTTATTACTCACTATCCCTGAAATTGAAGTAGTGAAATAAAAGAAAGATAACCCTGACTTTTAAGGTTTTACCTCGAAGTTGCTGCCAATTTCCTAGATAACAAGAGTGCTTTGAAAAACAGCAAATCAAAGACTACTTTCATGCCCACCTGCAGTCCTTGCAAGACCCTCAACATCAAACTTTCCATTATAAAATACCGACCACCATAACAATATCACAGCAAAACGCCAAGAGTCTGAACGGTTCCTGCAACATAAAACCCAAATTTGTCAGTTTATCACAGTGCCATATGATTTTGCCACATTTTAAAAGCTTAAGGCATCATAATATGTATTACTACAGAATAATAACCCTTTAATGGCAGGGAGATTTACACCTGTAGAAGTAAGCTGTTCTCCCTGCCAGTGCACAAGCTCCTTCAAGAGAAAAAGAACTCTACTTTTAAAATGTGTTTAATCCTGATTAGGAGGATTATCTTTTAGAAACCTATCTACTGATAATATAAAGGGGAAAAGTAAGAAGAAAAATATAAAAATAGCACAGCCCTTATGACTTTAACGTTGGAATAAAATCTCTTAGTTAAAATCATTACTTTCCATGGATTGTTTTCTTGCTAAACAAATGGAAGAAGCAAATGTATTGCTTTTACAATATAGAGAAAAATCTCTAATATCACTTTTTATGCGTTATTCAATATGACATTGACTTCTGCAGGTTTGGGGTTTTATATCTTGCTTTAATACTTTAAAAAAATCACTCAACTGCATAATATTTTTAATTATGCAAAACTTAAATGACAAAACTACTCACTTTTCTCAATGTGACCTCATCAGCTACAATTCCAAACTAAGCTGTCTGAATTGTAGAGTTGTTAGATGCAACTGTGGAAGATAATTTAGTGCTACAAGCCTTACAGTACCATGGGCTACCTTTTATTTTATTACTTTTATGTCCTGTTTTGCACATTCTGCTTGGCCAGGGAGGGTGTGGAGTGTCCATCCTCTGAACTATTCTAAAGGCATCTGGACACAGTCAGTGACCCTGTTTGAGCAGGTGGCCATACCAGATGACCTCAAGAGGTGCCTCCCAATCTCATCTGTTCTAAGACTGATACTCTCCACGAAATTATCAAAATATTTCTCATTTTATTAGTAGAAATGCAAAAGCCTTTTGTCATTCTATTTCTAGCTATAATTAAAATCCTTTTCACCAGAATATTATCCAAAGGATTTGGGCAATTTTAGGAAGAGTATGAATTTTCTTCCATCCCAAGCGGCAAGCTAAAGTAGCCTATGACAATAGCATACGTGCTTTGTGGAAAGAAAGCAATCTGGAGTACAGGTACTGGTAATGAAAACTTCAGTCTTTAGCATTGATGGATTATGTTTTGCAATCTCCTGTCTCAATGGATGTTAAGACTAAAGACTAGATCTAAGTTCTTTAGTAATTTAGTAAGAATTTTTGTAAACAGTAAGCTGATTTATTTAAGCAAGTAATCTGCCTAGACACAAGACCAAACAAAACCCAGAATGAAAAGCCTACAAGCTGCAACAACTGACCTTAATAAGTATCTCAAATCTGTGATACAGCAGACCTACAAGTATGTCATTTGTCTTGCTGGCTTAATACTTGTTTCAGAGTTTTTTACTCAGTGTATTTTCTTCTGTGGATATCCTGTGTCCATGAATCCAGGATTTAGGTATATAGATTATGAACCAATTTTGTAGGTTACTAATCCTAACAGGTTTTGTTTCATAATTCTTATGAAGGGATATAAATAATTAATTACCAAAGAAAACCAACATGAAAGACTCCTCAGGACAGGAGAGGCATGGATCTCCTGGAGCAGGTCCAGGGAGGGTAACAGAGATGGTTAAGGGACTGGAACATCTCTCTTAGTAGGGAAGGCTGAGGGAGCTGGGTCTGTCCAGAGAAGAGAAATTATCTCATCCATGTCTTTAAGTATCTAAAGGGAAAGTATCAAGAGGACAGAGCCAGACTCTTGATGGTGCCCCACACCAGGACAAGGGGCAATGGGCAGAAACTGATGCACGAGAAGTTCCACCTTAACAAGAGGAAGAACTTCACTGTGTAAGTGCTGTGCACTGGAGCAAATTGCCCACAGAGGTTGTGAAGTGTCCCACACTGGAGATATTCATATGCACACAATCCTGTGCCCTGTGCTCTAGGATGACCCTGCTTGAGTAGTCCAAACCTCTGTGGTCTCTGCCAACCTCACCCATGCAGTGATTCTTTGATATAGAAAAGAGAGAAAAGCTAAAAGAAAGACAACTCTGTCTAGTTTTTTTTAAATACAATTCTTATGAAGATAATTTGGTGTTCTAAAGATAAAAATGATATTGGAATTAAATATAGTTCTGTTAGATAAACAACTATCTCTAGTACAAACACTGAGAAAGTAGAACAGCATTCCAGCTCCCTCTACTGGATTAGATATGTTGTATTATTAACATTGCACTTGTAAAGCATTTTCTTTCATCAGACTCTAGGACACATTAGGCAATTTCTTTTGACAAATTATTTTTCTTTTCTCTAACACAACATCTAAAAAACCTGTTTAAATGGTATTGTAAATCCTGAACACCTTTTTCTAAAAGAAAACCTAAAACTGAAGGAAAGTCAAACAACAAAGATAGATTTTATGCAACTATTCAAAGTGAAATTTTCTTATGCATTATTCTATAAAGAGGTATCACAAGTCACTAAATGGTTCTTGTATTATTTTCCTTGTAAAATTTATATAATTTTTTCCTCTTACATCTGTGGGGTAAGCTGTTTCAGAGACAAAAACAAAAAAATTCAGTAGAAGGTGCAAGTTACCAGCTCTTCAGACTGTTATATAACTGAATATTGTATTAATTAAATTACATATTTTATTATATTAAATATTAATTATTATTATATATAACTGACTATTATATTAATTATATTAAATAAGACCCAATCTGATCACTTATCATGTGGCTGAATTCCTCTCTGTGGGCATTTATATGCATTTCTTTCACACAGAACATAAAACTGCTTTCTGAATTGATAGTGTGCAAGTATGCTGCATAGAATTAAAAGCCTATAAACTCAAATTAGCAGCATATCTGATTTACAGAAACATTATAACAATGGACACTAATTTACTATACTTTCAGCAGCAACTGAGCAGCTCTTCCACACTTTTGAAAAACCTGAGTAAACATTGAGAGTAAAATCGCTTCCCATCTCCAAGGTCATATCTCCCACAACTGCATTTGTTCTGAACTGCATTGCTTTTTAATCAGCATGTGACTTTCAATTATACCACAAAAATTTGAGCCTCCTAATCCCTTTCATCCTTTCCCATCAAAATGTTTATATACACATTGGAGGCTTGCAGAAGTATTCCCTGAATTAACTACATTTGCCAATTTATGAAGAAAACATGTCTCTGTTATGTCAATAGGGAGAAGTTTTAGACAAGGCTAGACTGCTTTTTATTGTGGCAGTTCATGATTTATTAAATTTGTGCAAGTTATTTCAGTTTGAAGACAAAAACTGTAGGTAATTTGTTTAAATGAGGCCACAGTCATGATGAAGAGCAGAGTTTTACTAAGAAAAGAGAAAATCAGAACAACTCTTTAAAGGTTTGCTTTTTCTAAGTGAAGCGATTTTAATAAAAAATATCCACTGCATCACATTGTTGATGAGTTTCTTTAATTTTCTTATTTACAAATATGGATCATTCCAAACGGCAGCAAGCATATCTTTCTAAATTTGAAATCAATCAGAAATGGCCCACTTTTTTAATCAATCAGAAATGCCCCACTTTTTTAAAGTCACATACTCTTTCAGCTTGCGTTTGGCTTCACCTTGAAGCAAATTATCTGTCACAAAAAGCAATGAGAAAAAAGGAGTTGTATCATAGCAGCATCTACATGACAACCTTCAGGAACTTATATCACATTGTCCCTTTTGTCACCAGCACAGTCATACATGGACAGATATGACATGCCTGTAGTTCAGAAGTCATTGCACATTAATTGTTTTAAAACAATGAAAATGTTTTAAAAGGTTGAACATGTATATGCTCCTGAGTAATTATGAAGTGCAGTCTAGCAGATGTGGATGAAGCCGAACAGGAAATTCTCCAAGTGTTTTGGAAATTTTCTGACATTAGCCTTTCTAAAATCATAGTCAAATAAGAAGAGAGGAAATGGCACACAGATTTAAATAAATAACAGAAATTTATAAAAACAAATAATGAAAAGTGACATTACTCATATTGAAATCCAGCCAATTACTAGGCTAAAATATAGTTTTTAAAAAATAATAATCATATCTATACTAAAAAATATGTCCCATTTAAAGGATGTCTACTTGGGTTTAATTCATACACAAGCATATGCTAACTTGACTAGATCTGCAGGTTCCCTGAAAGAACAAAACATTGACTGCCTCTCTGGACATCATGCTCAGGCTGCATTAAGGCAGAAGCCTTTTACATTCCTGGCTGTCTACCAAGACAACTACTGGTATTTATTCCAGAAAATTTTCAAATTTTCATCTGGGCATTATTCTCAGACAGAAAGTTCTTTTTCATAAGTTCTTTTAGTTTGAGTTTTGTTGGTTTTAAATATCATCTTTTCTATATATCTGGGATTAAAAGGAAAGAATTGAGCATGTAGGGTTAACCATAACAAAATTAATTGCATGCAAACATTATTACATATTTCTGGTCTTTTTTTATATTCCAGGTTTTCCTGACAGAATCCTAGAATTGTGCAACTACTCAAAACTCTTCCTGCCACAGAAGTGTCTCTGAGTGCCATCTCCCAGCCTCGTGGGGGAAGCAGGGGAAGGAGGGAGGGAGGGAGGGAGGGAGGGAGGGAAGGAGGGGAGAAAATAAAATACAGGAACTAACTTTGAATTTGTGCCGAGGCTCAGAACATTTTAATGACAATAAAAAGGAAATTATTTCATCATCGTTCTCTACTCAAAGGAGAGATTAAATTGTCACAGTCCATCTTCAGCAAGTGTTTCCTTTCTTCTCATACTCCTTTACTCATACTTTTGGTGATGACATTCCCATTGGGTTAAAAAAAAAGTTACAGAAACCATATATTTTGTAAGCAACAGCAATCTACTATTGTGGAGTGATAATTGCTCATGAAAGACTTGCTCACTGTTAGACACAGTGAGGAAAACATTGTAGGAAAAATACGTCTGGCAGCATCTAAAGCCTGAAATCCACAGCCAGATCTGCCCTGCTCTATAGAAGTTCTCCAGATCAAAGAATATTGCTGACCAGGCCTCTCAACATCTTCCATTTCCAGATACATTGCCAAGTAAAAAATGGCTGACAGGCAGAACAGGGTTGAACTCTCTTAGATAATCAATACAACTACAAAAAACAGAGTGCCCAAAGGGCTACACTGCATGGTGGGTCTGAGCTGAACCATGTCACTAAAGAAATTTCATTATCTACAAAAATGGGAGCTCAAAGATTGGGAAGGGGTGGGGGGAGCAAACTAACTAATAAAACAGATGAAGGCAATTTGACTGCAGTCAAAGAAGGCACAGAGGGATGAGCTTTATTGTGCAACTCTTTCACTGTGCTAAAGAGCTTGGAGGATTTCTGAGCAAAGTAACTGGGAGATTCTGAGAAACAGAACCCCCATATGTCTTCAATAATAAAAGCAAAATTCAAATCAGACATCCAAGTTTTATTCCACAGTCTGTTCATTTTATACTAATGTTAAGGTTTTCTGTAGAGGACAGGTAGAAGTTTTCATAATTCCCCAACTAATACTCAAGCTGACCTCAGTAATCTGTATAAATAACCTGCACTTAAAGGAATGCTGTATTTTTCAAACATTTTTTCATATGCTGGTGATCAGACACCAAATGCCTCAGGCTCATTGAAGCTGATTTGTAATTCCCAATCATAAAATCTAAGGATATGGAACATTTTGATAGAGCTGGATTCATAAAACACTTCAATCTGCAGACATATTATTAGTCTGTTGCCATAATATATACATTTCTAAGTGAAAACCCCCCATTAGTCAGCTGGAGACACCTAATCATCTCTTATATGATTTTTTGTTTGTTTCCCTGGTTTGAAGAATGGGCACGTCCTGAACGTGCAAGAACTTTCCATGTGCCTCTAGATTACCCTGACACACAGAAGCCAGAAAGTCAAAACCTATGGTGTCTAAAACTAAGCCATTCAAGTTCTATTTTGTATCTCTCTTCACAATGACTAGCCAAGGTCACACAGAAAGCCTGTGGAGCTGGGTGTAGGACTTAGCCTGCCTTTGGTTTAAACCAAAAGAAAGCAGTACTCTTACCCACACAATACCCACAATATCTTTCCCAAACAATTTACAAACAAGCATGCACAGAACACAGGATGTGGAAAACACAGGAAAGATCTGAAAGATACATAGATTAATGTGGGAGGTAATTATGCACCATAGTTGGCCCTTCACCATTAACTCAGGAAATTACTAATTCACTAATTGCCAGAAAAAGCAAAGAATTGCTAACAGTAAGATCATTCCAAAATGCCATTTTTCTTAAAAGTTTCCTTAAGCATCTTCTCCTTGTCACTGTCCCACACAATCACTGAAAAGATTATTTGAACTCTGGTTATGAGCTTCACAGTAAAGAGAAGGATAATGGCCACACAGTGACAAAGGAAATCAAAATCAGACAAGCCTTATAAGCATGACCATAAGACCATTTAAATATATTGCAATCTACATGAAAGCTCTGCAAGTGTCAGCACTCTAAAGTTAAAAGAAACTTCTTTCTTCGGAGTAAGTGGTTCTGCCTTGCAATGGCCTGTTCAGTCATTCCTCATCTGTAATAACACAGGAGGCAGTACAAGAAGAAATGAGCATCCTTATGTCAGTGTGCAAGGCTGCCAAAGCCAACATTGGCACCACTGTTCCTTTGAACCCTTTGGAATCAGGGCTCCCTGCAGCACAAGTGTGAGAAGTTCAGCTACATGACTCATGGAGGGGTTTGATGCCAGAATATTCTTTAGCCATTGAACAGAGACACCAAACAGTTGTCACTGTCACAGCCTGTACTTTATGGAAGAGGAAGAAAGCAAAGGAATAGACCATGAAGGTTGGAAGTGAACTTTCCAGCTGAATACAGGCAGAAGAAACCAGCTGTACAAAGCAGAAGAGAAGATAAAGCCTTGGCTGCACTGCAGAGATTAGAAGAGAATAGTAAGGTAAGAAAGGGTTCACTGGTTTCCAGTTCATTATTTACTTGAAATTCCAGGTTAAATCATTGCTAAAAGGGTTGGCAACCTCAAAAAATAAGCTTTACCTTTCATACTGTTATCAATTATAGTGAATTCAAATTAAACACATTTTCTGTATATATTCTCATTTTTAAAAGGTAGTCAGGACTATTTGATCTATGAAAATACTTTGAGTAGTATTTTTCATCCCTAAAGAGAAAGAGAATAAAGATATTTCTTTTCAAAATACAATGTCTTTGAAAAAAAATACTGAATTGTCTATCACAGCTAGTTTCTCAAGACATTGAGGCATTAACCTTTTCTGTTAAAAGAGAACAAAGTAATTAGGATCAAAACATTTTCTAATACCATTCCTTCTGCCTGCTTCTGCCTTCAAAACATCTTACAGGTTTAATAAAGCAAGAAATTTTTTCCACTTTATTAAACTAATCCTGCATGTTCAACATAAAATGCTATTTTAATGAGTAGATATGTTATTGGGGCCTTAAAAAAATTATAAGACCCATTTTTCCTGAGAAAATATTAACCTATCTCTTAAGATAGTTGGTTATTATTCATTATGAGTAAAGTTTTCATTGACAAGGGTTTTCAGGTTTTATTTTTAAATTTTGATGTTATTTAGAAACAGTTCTGCCACAGAGAGCGGCTTTGCTTTGCAATGTGAAAGTCCTCCTGGAGAGAAAGAAGTTGGATTTTTTAAATATTAATGTCAGTATCAATATGTATTTCTCCATGGTTCAGAAAAGAAATTTGAACAACATCACCCTCGTTACCATAACTCTCCACTGAGGAAAGTTATAGAGGAAAAGACACCCAACTGGAGACAAATGCAATCCTTTTTCATGGCAAAAATTGCTCTAAAAATTTTGCAAATATCTGAGCACAGCTATCAACTTATGGTAAGCATTTTTTGTGCCTGAAAGTCCCATTAAAAGACATGAATAAAACATTCACCTTCAAAAAGGTAACATTTCCTGTTCAGTTAAGCACTGCTATGAAATGCTGGTTGTACAACTAGAACTACTTCATGCTTGTCTGGAGGGTGTGAGGACTGTCTGGCACGCTGGGAAGCAATGGAGCAGAGGCACATGAAGGGCTTGTTTCTTTGACAGACACATTTACCAGCACAGAACAGAGATGTTAGCTCCAACATAAGAGAAAATTCCAAACACAGCCTGAGTCAATCCATCTGATTTCATTATTCCTGCCTTCACTTAGCAGGTTAGCTTCCATTCCCTAAGGGCTCTCCTCCTGCCATCTCCCAGCACAGCTTTATGGTGCTAAACCCTGATGTCCAATGACAAAAGTGAGTGTATGATCTGCATAGTGCCTCAGAGTTACTAGTAGAATACTGAGCTTTTGAGCAAAGATACTCTAAAATTCTGTATTTATTGTGTATTTAATCTTCATATTTGTTCACAGAAAGTAGAACTAATAAGCAAAAAACATGGTGTTGCTATTAAAATCACACACAGACATTTGCTCTCCTCAATTAATAGAAATATTTTTATTGTGCATATGTGCATGAAAAAACTTTTCTTTGTTCACCACGTTTAGTAGGCCTCAGATTATTAACATTATTCTTGAAGGAGCATGAACCAATTACAAAATTGCATGAACAATCTGTCACTAAATATTGCTTGAATATTACTGACATTAAAAAGTCTTTGTTTAAGTTTGGGGAAGGGGACAAAAAGCAGTGCTTGAAAACAAGCCAGGTTTAATCTTAACACTGTAACTGAATAAGAAATGCTTGATGCCTGCCTTGTCTGACTTCACTATTCCTCCTAGGACATATATTAGGCCAAAGATTATTTCATTAAGATAAAACCATTTTTTTTTTTACAAGCCTTCATTCTATTTTAACCTTGCAGAACAAAGAAATCAAATTTTATGTTTGAGTAAAGAAAAAGTGATTAATCAGCAACAAGATGAGTGCAGAGCATATTCTGGTTTACTCAGCACAAGGAAGCAATCTCTGCTTCCACTCTTCCATGAGTTGGCCTGGTGTGATCCACAAAACTGAATCTGGGTTCTGCTTCTACAACTTGCTGCATAATTTCTGCCAGATGAAACCCTATTTTATTCTTCTCGGTATATTTTATACTTTGAATATATAAAAAATTATATTATCAGTTATTAAAAAAAACATTACTTGCTCATTTATTTTTGTTTATGTAACATTTTTAATCAAGCATGCTTTTGCCTTGATTTTATGTTACTCTGAAACGTTAACTGATGTCTGGTTTGCATCACAAACTAAAAATACCTGGATAATATTTCTATAGCTTTAGTACAAATACTGCTTCTAAAAGACCACATTTCATGGTTGAAAATAAGAAAAAACATTAACAGTAATAGTGTATTTATAAAGTAAAGAAAGACAGTATTTGCAGCACTCACTGGCACTATAATTTCAAAAAATGTACAGGTTGCAAACAGAAGTCATATTCCAGAAAACACACACAAAACAAGTTTGCTTACTCTAACAGCCATTCCAGTGTTTCAGGAACACAGACCTAGTCTTCATAAAAAGAAAAAAAAAAAAAAAGGCAAATTAAAAATATGAGCCCAATTGAACAGATAGCAAAAAGTGTGAATATTTCCAGCCTGATTTAGTAGTACTATTGGGTTCTTTTGTTCCAACAGTAACAAGGCAGAAGAGAGAAAACAACAAATAAAGGTGTTTCACAAGTTTTCACCAAAACCAGAACATGGTAAGTCCTTGATTTAGTACAGCTCAAATTTGCAGTCCACCTACTTGAAATCAATTCCCATGCTAGAAAGTTTGTTTCATATGCACTACCAAGCTTTTCCTAACTTTTTGAATGGAAAATCTGAAAGGCAAGGAACATAAGTGAAGAAATGCTCCTCAAAATTTGTGGATAAAGATACAATAGAAGACCAGAAAGAGACAAGTGGCCTAGGAGTGGTAAGAAATGGCAAAAGAGTCTGATTTCTGGTCATCTGTTCTCATCTGAGAACAGATGGAGCCTGCAGATATCCACAAAATGCAGAACAGAATTCTACTCAGAGATGGTAAACAAAAGTTTCCACCCCAATGATGGACCACTGGCCAGGAAGAAGAAATTAAGAAGCTCAAAAAGTCACTGAGTTTGTAATATTTGGGGGGAAAAAGGTTTTCCAGCACTAATTGAAGGAATTATAAGTTCTAAAACCCAAAAATATATATTAGTATTTAATTTAAATGCTGTGTGTGCATTTTTGAATGTTGCTTTATATCTTTTTTCTACTTCCTTCTAGAGAAGAACACGGAAATATTAATAAGGAAACAGTACTAGACCATTTGAATCAATGAAGAAGAAAGAATAAAGAAAAATAGCCACAAACAAATCATACCTGGGGATAAAGAGTTAAAAAAATGCATGCTAAAAATATTGTCAAAACCTGCACCTCTCTTTGAGAGTTTTTTCAATTTTTTATTTATCTTTTTTTAAAATGCTGAGCAAAACCTGTCTCACAATGGGAGTCTTTGGTTCAAATGAATTACTTTCACACATTAGGAAGATATGTCAAACTGTCTGTCTTCAGAGGTTTTGGTACCTACTGAATCAAACAAGCTCCTTATTAAATTGAAAGATTTTCAAATGCTCCTGTAAAGTGGAGATGTACTTCAATGCTCTCAACAGTAAGAGAATACTTCCTTTTTTTCCTTTATCTTCTTTCTGCAGAAATTACACATTTTCTGTAGAAAAGACAGCTTTGTTGTAATCGTGGAAGATGTTTTCTAGGTAGTTATTATCTGACCTTCTTGTCACTCAGGAAATGAAGCAATATTGTTCTTTCCCTCTGCAGAGAAAAGTGGTAATCATCATAAAGTCATTTCTAGGAATGCTAGTATGGATTTTGTCAAATGCACTAAAATTCTGAATTCAGTATATAAATAAATAAACCCCAGAATTTTGCTTTGCTTACTTTGTGTCAATGTAGAGCTGTGGCACTGACTTATATCATTAAATAGCACAAATTTAGAGAGATATTTCTCAATAAAAATCTTACAAGTAGATAAGTCAGTAACATACTACAGAGTTCACTTACTCACTTTAATTAAAGATACTTACTTGCAGGCATAAATGAGGTATTAGCAGACTGATATTTCCAGTCACAACTCCAGAAGAAAATTATCTTTAATTATTTATTTTTACTTATATGGAAGTACATGAATCATTTAAGTACAAAGAAAAATGGTTGATCTTACTGATGGAACACAGCAGGTATTCATTGAAAGAAGAAGGCATAAGGTATTAATATGGATTTTGAGTGGAAGCCTGCAAAAGAAGACCTGTTCTGGTATCGGAGTTTTTGGGGTTCAGACTGAGACAAGCACATGGGAATCACAGAAATATTTTTCACTACAGATATTCAGCCAGTACATTTACAGACATTTTCTAATCATGCCATTCACAACTATCATCATCATAAATTCAGATATCTACAAATATAAATGCTGTCTTTAAGGCTCTGCTCTTTAATACAATTAATTGCTCTCTGTAAGGTCTTTAATTGCTTCACTGCTGCCAATGGCTACAAGACAATACTTGACTACTCTTTGCTCTTTCACAAGTAATGTCACCTTGCATTTCAGAATCCTTACCTATATCTTATGACTACTGAACATATTAATATTTCCAAACACTGTCTTTTTACAAGGATTTCAAGGCAAGCTTTTTTGGTATCTCTCAGTTTACATGATCTAGATAGTTGAATCTACAGCTATTCCCTTCTGTAAATATAGAAGCAAGGTTTGTCTTTCTCTTTCCTTTTATTCCTTCACAAACTATTCAAAAGTAAATACACAAATTCTTTCAGTGAGTGAACAAGAAATTCATTAGGCAACATTCTATTACTCCATATTGCCAAATGGTTCTCACATAAGCAGTTTACAATTGGTTTCCTGAAAATATATTGAACACTTAGAACAGAACACTCTGCTTACCAATCTGATACTTTTGAATTCATATACTTTTTCATTTTCTTTTTCTTTGCTAAAGCTTGGAGTTCTTAGCACACCTAAAACTCATCAATGATGTGGCCAGTTCTCTTTCAGACATACTTCAGACGATGAATTGTATCTACTCTATAGTCATGCAAAATCATAAACTGCTAGGTGTAAAATAAACATATTTACTTTGATAAAAAATAATTCATAATTCTAAATTTTGTGATGATTCCTCCGAATGGATGCTTTCCTTCTAATAGGTATCTGTATATTTCTAGAGATGTCTGTCTTTAAGATTGAATACTGTCCCATGGTCAGTCACCATATTCAGATCAACCAAGATTGTGAAATCCTGATATTGATTTGGGGCATAGCTGAAAGGGAACAATACCCTGCAGCACCTTTCTGCCTTCACAGCTTCAATAGCTGCAGTAAACCCAGAGGTGGTTATACAAAATATCTTAGAGTGCCTTTGGCTGTATATTGGAAATTAAACATTCTCCCAGTAATGACAAAAGTTACAAGGGTTATGGTGGCCATGAGTGCAGTCTTTTAGCAGACTATGCCCAGCTCACAGAAGAGATTTGGATTTTTGCCTTTGCCCCAAGCAAATGTCCTGACCACTGAACTTTCAGAAACAGCAATGAAAAAGATCATCGCTATCTTCTCCAAACTGTTTTTCCAAAGGGCATTAAGAGCATTCAAACCTTCTAGAGAATTAGACCTGAAAAAGTACAGTACTAAACGTTTCCAAAATGAGGAAAAAAGTCCTTCTCTTTCCCTTTGGTTCAAATTTAAGCCTAAATTTAAAGGGGATTTTTTTTAACACCTGATTCACCAGTCATCATCTGTTGTTAGTTTAGGCTGATTTCAATGGAATTTCCACACAGCAGGCAAAACCAAGCCTTCTTACTCCATCTTAGTGCTCTTAGAGAATTCAGTCTAAACTGATGAAACAGAGCATCAAGAGCAGTGTGGCAAAGGGGCAGGACACAACAGAGAAGCAAGCAAAATGAAGAACATAGAGTGTGTTTCAATATCCACACATTTTAATACCCAGAGACAAAGGAAGAAATAAAATTAAAACAGAGACAAAAGAAAAATTACATAAAGATTATTAAAACACCTCAAATAAACAGGAGAGTGGAAAGTTAAATCAAGGTTCTGTGAGGAAAGTTGAACATTACTGGCAGAAGTATGGTTTACACAATGTATGATCAGGCTTTGTTCTTCCCATGTCATGAATCTTGTTCTGGGGTGTTATAAACTGATATGTTAGAAGACCACTTATTACCTATCACAACCTCAATCCAGATCAGAAAGCAGATGTTAAAAAGTCAGCTTAGACTTTATCCATAAAACAGGAACCAGAAACTTAAGCCTTTGTTTTCATATGAAACTTACCCAAATATAATTCTATTGTTTTCTGAGGAATATTAAATTCTGTCCCCATTAAATAGTTAGGCTAATGAAACTCTGCAGTCCTCCAACTGCAAGTTAATTAAAGTTAGAATAGGTCATGTTTTGTGCATTTCAGAAATAATTAAAAGTGGCAAGCATCAAAATAATAACTGAAGGAAGCAGGTTTACTTTTTAATACAGACAAAGATGGATTTGGGGGTTTTACCCTTTAGCAACAGGCACTGCAAAACCTTACACTGTATACAGATATATACATACTCCAATAAATAAGGCAGAACATCACACCCTAAATTGACATACTTCATTGGTAGTAAAGGTGATAGTAAACTGTTTTATCACTGAGAGCAGCCTGCACTACATATAGTTGTGGCATGCTTTCATGCACTCATGCTTTTTCATATTCAGACACTATATATCTGTCCTTTGAAGCAGACTATGCAATTCATCATCCAGCTTCCCATTCACAGTTCTAAAGATACCTCAGGCAAAGGGTGTTCTCTCAGTTGATCTATTTGTTGTTGCTGCACCAGTACATTTTCTATGCATAATACCTTACTTAGGGCCAAAAGAATAATATGAATAATAATAATAAAAAAAATGTTGTACAGCATTCTCCAGGATCCTCATAAACTTATCCAGCTGCATCACAAGCAGTTTTCGCATGCCTTAAAGACAGCTCTACATTTATCAAAGTCTTAATACAACTGTATATCTTTAACTGACTCACTTTGAAAAAAGCAAGCAAGAGTGTTTCCTCTAGCAGTACTAAGCAACATCCACAAAGCAGTTACAGAGATCAATTGTTTTGGAAGACGTGGTTTCACTAATATTTTGAGCATGCTTGCAATCTTTCTTTGATGTCCATGTTTAATTGTTGCATGTGACTTTTAGGTAATCCAACAAGTAACACTTATATGCAAATGTCACAGACTTTCATCAGAGAAACAAAAGAATAAAGAAATTAAAACAAATATCTAGATTTTCTCCAAAGTCTAGCTTACATTTAAAAGACTGCACTCACAAATGTTTATTCACATACACACATGCTGGGATCCCAAAGATTTGTCTGTTGAGTTCTCAAAGTTATTTCTGCATTTCAAGTAGTTTTACATTAATCATAGAAGTGTTCCTGCAAAAAATGTTACCCATTATGCAAGTGCTCATGGCTTTGTAAAATAGCCTAACACATACCACGAAGTTAAATCAAAAGGACAGCTTAGGGTTGTGCAATAAAATAATTTTTCTTGACAGCTGACAATATTTTTTGACAAAAGATGCTCTTGCTAAAAATTCAAGTTTCCTTCGTAATGACACAGAATGTCCAAATTTAGCATTAATCATTTTTTAAATGGATTAGGACTGATAGATGCTTGACTTGACTATCCAGAGGAACTGCAATTTAAAACAAGTGTTATCAAATTACTTATGGATTACATCTTTTTCTAATTTTATTTTTCCATTCTAAAGCTACAAGGATAAGCACTCAATACAGGGAATTCTCTTATTTAGTGAAAATGGAAGTGCAGGTTGAAGTTACTGACTGTGTTACACCAGTGAAGTAGTTGCTAGAGAATCAACCTGTGCAACATTCACAGAAAGAATAAGTATTCCTTTAACCTGCCCTTTAATTAGGACTTGTGACATTTCCACCACTGCCATCAAGAAACATGAGTGTTCTTGACTGATGCAAACATCGGCGGTGTTGCAGAATTTTCACTCACCCAGAGATTAGGTCAACTCAGAAGTTCCAATTCATCACCAGATTGGACTTCATCATTAAAGCATAACTCAAAAGGCCTAAAGTAATGAGAAACAGTTGACTTGATATTTAAGTCAAAGCCCAAATTATTAAACAATAGTTCATTTCTAAAACAAATCATTGGTTCCCTTCCATATATCTCAGTTTCCCCATTAAAAAAAATATTGCAGGTAATAAAGTTAGTACCATTATTTAGACATTTAGTTGCCTATTTAAAATAGAGGAGGATGGAACAAGGTAACTCCATACAAAGTTTTCATATGAATAAAAATATTTTATTTGTGAAGTTCCAACATAGTGGCTAAGATTGAGAGTATTTTCTTATGAGCCAATAATTTTTGCAGGCTTACTTTACCCACAGTTACCTGTTTTAACTTACCTACAATTTCTGATCATAGTCCAATATCTACACTTACAAACTTGTGCCAGAATACCCCTCCCACAAAAGTGCATCCTAAATGAGAGTCCTCTAGCAAACAAGAGGGGCATTTACTTCATAATTTTTTTTCCCCACACTCATATGTGTACTAGAATTCATGCTGCCATGTTTTGCCACTGGTGATTATTTATTTATGTTGTTATACTTTAGGAAAAAATTATTTGGATATGCATCATTAAAACAGATTATTCAACAATATTACAGTACTCAGAATTAAAAGTTATTTAAAACCAAATAAAGGCAGCTTGTACAGAAAAAAAAAAATCCTCACATGTTTTTAGCTAATTTATATTCAGTGTTAATGTCAGCTTTCAATCACAGTCAATGCTACCCAGTTTCCTGAACCTATATGAGGAAATTTCTTTATTCTGTCTTCAGCATATCTCTCATATTTCCTTGTTCTCACAGGAAAACATGAGATAGAGAATCTGTTCCATGATCATTCTAGGCAGAGAGATAAGGCTGGCAGGTCAGTAGTTCCCAGGGTTGTCTTTTCTTCATTTTTTAAATGTGAGTACTTTGTTTCCCTCTTAGACCTTATCCCACTTTCTTGTGTCTTGAAGTTCTTTTACTTGATGTAAAAAAGGGGTAACATATGCTGTCAGTTGTGAAATTTGATAATAAGCAGTTGACTAGCTTTGTACACAGGGTGAAATCACTGTAAGTTGGTTTATATGCAAATTTCCTAGCTCACAGAATTTGCACTTGTAAAAATAGCTATTGCTCCTATCATGCAATGTGATCTGTGTAGTGAGCTCTCCTGCAAAGCATCTTATTAAAACTTAATTTCTGTATAAGCAGATCTCTTTTGGCTGAAGAGTCTTCATGTGCATAAGCTGTGTGAGGGGAAAAGCATCTGTAAATGGAGGAAGTTGAAGCCTCCTCTGGAAAATTCAGAAGACACAATGAACTGTCAAAGTCAATTTTCCCTTGTGTACTCCTTCACAAAACAGCTCAGGCTGTTGAATTCAGGACAAGCACAGGAAGAACAAACAGATCTGCTGATTGCCAATGCTAGTAATGGTTTCCAGTTCTGCCCCACATTGTTTAACATGAATATCTGCTTTGTAAAAATTCAATTCAGTATAGAGACATGGATTTTAGAAATCCTAATGGCTAACACTATGTTCCTAATGGTTAAAAGCATGTTTACTTTAAGGCAAATACAAGTAAACTTTTCTGGTTAATATAGACTGAAGTCTTGTTCGCTTAATGTTGTATCAGCCGAAATGTTCAAAAAGTCACATTCATGTTGGTTGGGAATATTAAAAATGTGAAAAAAAATATACAGAAGTTTTGAAAGGTCAAAGATAAATATAAATCATATGCAATTTTTGCCCTTTTACCCCCCGGTCATTTTAAAATTAGTAGTTTTGTTTATGTTTTCCAAGAAAAAATAAATATCACCAAAAAAAAGATGTCACACACAAGTGTGTGTGGTAGTATTAGCTAAGATTATAAGGGATTATTGAGAGAAAACTGCAAAGCACTGGCAAAGGAAAAAGGGGATGAGTCACAACCTTACAGGGGTTGAGAAATAAAATTCAGAAAGTGGAATGAATTGGAAACATTCTGTATCTAGAAAAAAAAAAAAGGAGGAAGAAGTACAGAGATAACTGGAACTCCTCAAAACAGTACATCTAAATTGAAAAAGTTCTTATTCCTGTTACTGGAGATAGCAACCTAAGAACAGCCTAATTCATGTATTAATTTGTTGTATTTTTTTAACTTTTTAAACTTTGTTTTTGTTTTATTAACTTTTGTATACTGAAATCATATCTTTTTGTTTTCATGTTACCCAGCAAGAAGCTAAAAACCATACCAGCTTCTCTCCTCTCCCAGGCTATTTTCATCTACATGTTCCTAAGAGCAGACAAAGAAACAATTGAGTATAAGGGAAGAAGTGAGCTACAAAATAGTCCCAATCTGAAGATGCCTGCTCAGGTCAAATTTTCCAGATATCTATCAGAAAAATGAAAAAAATTTAGACCAAAAATTGTGTCTGTGCATCAATGAAGCGGAGCTGCAGGGAAGGAGGAAAAAGAAGCATTAGGTGTTTTTTTTAATACTTCCATCTTTATCTAGGTTTATTCATAGATAATCATCCTCCCAGAAATAAGAACTTGTGGTTTTCACACAACAAACACAAAAGTGATCTCTTAAAAAAAATTTCTTTTTCTTGAAGCAAAAAAGGCAAAAAATTTTAAAATTAGAACCTGTCAAATATGTTAATATTTAAAAAAAGTTTATATCTTATTAAGATAAATTAAGATAAGTTTTTCTTTTCAAAGACCTGGAAAACATATCAGTTCTATATTATTAGCTCTTGTATCCATTAAGTAATATTTCCTATAGATATGCCTACCAAATTTTTTTTGTCCTTCATAAATGACACTAAAGCAGATCCCAAAAAAATACCCCAATGAATTACAGATTACAGCTGGAAATTACTTACTTAAACATTTTCCATTAGAAAAATCCTTCAAGCACACTTTATGAAGTTCAGGATATCCACTATTTAATGGTCTTTTGGCCAGGAGTACCAACTACTAAAAGATCCTTTGGGAAGCTGCAAAATTTAGTAAATTTTAGGGTATCACCTAGGAAATCAGAGTTGTCACTTGATAAAGATTTTAAGATTTTTATAATAACCTAAGCACAGATGTTAGAGAAACAAGGATATTGTAAATTCATTCAAAGAGCAGAGAGAGAAATTAGCAAGTGAAGTGAAATTAGATGTTAAAAGCTCTGCAACTACAGGGCAGCATTTGTATTTATGTGAGCACAAAAACCCATTACTTTTAGGGTGAACCCCTCAATTCTATGAAGGTGTTACTGAAGAAAAGTCAAAAATTAAAAGGAGAAATGTGTTCTACTGTACACTTTCCTGTATTATTAGAAAACCAGACAAGGAACCAAACAGAGCAATGAACTGAACTGAGAAAAACAATGTTGAAAAATCCAGAAGATAGATATAGATATTGACATTATGACACAATATTTAGATATTATTCCCCTGTGCCTTCTTCAATTTCATTATACTGAAGAGACGCTGAAGGAAACAAACTGTACAGACTATCCCTACAACAGTGCAAAGATCTTTCTGCAAACTTTATATTTACATCTAATCTCCAAAATTCCCACAGCCCATTCTGGATCAAAATGCACCAAAGAACAATTAACATGTTCTTAAGGAAGAATAGGCAGATATATTTCCTCAGCAGCTGACACACCTCAAAGGTGTGACACACCTCAAAGGTATTTCTGCTACACAAGGGCAATAATTAGATGCCACTTCAAAAAAGCAAAATATTAAACAGAAGGTAATCAATGTCTCTCTACATCAAGTAGATTAATCCTTCTATGCTTCATCTTTATGCAAATATCACAATGAGTATCTGGAGGGTCATAACTTCCTCTGCTGCAAAATCTGTGGAAGTAGTGTGTCTCAAGTCTGACTTCATGAAGAAAAACAGTAGCTTCCACTACATCAGCTGCCGGCAAATCTCAGAGGATGAATTTTCCTTAGTTCTACATTGTTATCTATATGCATGCATGCATACACCAAAAAAATTCCTTTTATCTATTACTAAGTATTTTAACTACACAAAATCAGTAACTGCCAAATTGCATACGAGTATTATCAATCTAGATTAAACTCTTCTTTAAAAAGAAAACCTTTAAAAACCTTGCCACTGTTTCAAGTGACCTGAAATTTTTTACAGCTTTAACCTGTATGATAGCGCAAATATTTATACAGGACCTAGTAATTTCTTCTGCAATCCAAATAGGTGAACTCTCAAGGAGATACTCAAGTAATTCTAATATCTAGAATTGGCTTCAGAAAGTAAAAAAAAAATTATTTCTTTCATTTTCAGGTGGACAGAAAATCCTGCATGAAAAAAGATATGAAAAAATATAGATCCACTACAATACTTGCTTTTCCGATATTTTTACTATAAAATTTAGATATAGAATATAATAAAAAATTATTACACCCTGTAAAATTAATGGTACATTTTTGTCTTCTCAAAATAATTTCTTTAAAATTTTTATGAAAGGGTTTTCAATTATCCTACATCCACATAGGAAGGTCTCAGAATGCCCTGTCCTTCCCTGAGCATGCAGATGAGCACTGCTCTAATTCCTTCCCTGTATGGGCAGCCTTAGAAGCAGCTCTCCCACAGCAGGGAGCTACAGGATCCCCAGCACACAAAAGTGACATTTTCTGCTTCTCATCCTGACCTTTTACCTTCATATTCACTAATTATGTAAAGCAGGGAAAAAGAACAAAATAAAATGTTTTCTTAATACAAAAAATCGTGGAGTAATAGAGCTTTATAGCAGAAAAAGCAAAATGTTGTATCCACTTGCTAACAAGTCTCTCATACAGTAAACTGCTGTATTCATTTTTATTGCTGTATGCAGCAATACCTCCTTCAGTACCAAACCAGTCATTATCTACCACGTGGAGTGAATATACTGCTCCTTCACAACAGGAACTTTCCCTGCAAAAAAGAATTAATATTTCTATTACCTGCTATTGGGCTGATGCCAGCAGGCATGGAATTGTATAGTGAGAATACACTTGAATTAAAATATGCCAGAGGAATGTAAAACATGATCTACTACAAGCAATACAGCTACTTCAGAGAAAGAAAATTAAAAAACCCCAAACAACAAAAAACACCCCAACAACAAACATCTCATCATCCAAATCTTTACAAATATTTTATTAAACACAGTTTCTTGATTCATATTCCTGTTCAGACTGTAAATTTAGAGTAGAGCAAGTCATTCTCAGGGTTCATCTATATGGAATTTGTTACTCAGTTTTCTCATATTCATTTTTCTTTATCCTTTTGATCAGAATTTTGTTGAGAGAAGAAAACACATACAAGAACATTAGAGAATGGATACAGCAAGGAGTAATAGAGAAAAGAGGAGCTGAAGCAGAGGTTCCAAACATGATCTAATGGACAGCCTCAGAAATCTCAAAAATCACAGATTACTAGATCACAGGTGACAGAAATTAATTATTACAATGGTTGTATAGATTGGAAAAAAAAGCAAAGTCACACTAAAATTTTTCACCAGAGTTAACATGACCCCAGATTTCCAGTGTTTGCACCAGGAGCTCCACAAAAAATAAAATATTTTTTTAAATGCCTTTTTTTCTTCTATAGAAAAAATATAATTTTAGGATTTGCTAATTTTAAAATGTTTGCAGTACCATACAGCTGTGAAGAAAACATTTTAATAAACTATTATACTTTGCCAGAGGAAGTCTAGAGTTCCCTCCCCAATTAAAAATGATGACAATTTTAAGTAATGTATACCACACTGATTCTTCTGTGATATGACAACATTGAGATCTTTTCTAGAAAACACAAAAACATGTCTTAAGTATATTTTTCCCCAATATTGACCATCTAATCTTTATGTAAAATAAGTTGTCTCAGGTTTTCTTTTAATAAAAACATGATATCAAATAATAATTAAATTTTCCAGGCAATAATTCATCTTTTTTCTTTGAGGTTTAAAATTTTTAAAGCAAACCAACTTAATCATTCTAGGCACCAAAAAAGTGTACTTTTATTTTTTTAAGAACTCTGCATCTTCCTTATATTTCTCCATTGCAGAAGTCTGATCATTTATCAGCAGTAATGGTAATGGCAGGATTCACTTACAGAACAATGTGAGAACTATTTTCAAAATAAATCCTGAAATATGCCCTTTAAATTGCTTAGAAAAATAAGATAAAAATTTAAACTGTGTCAATAATATAAAATTTCATAGCTTGATGCAAAATGTGACATCACAGCTACTCCCTGGTACATCAAAGGTATATTGATTAGAGTATTAACTGTGTGCACAAGTCACAGCTTCCAGCACAAGCACATACTCAGCAACTCCAAGCTGGTAGCAGCTGAGATATCTTGCAGTCAAGTAAATGGAATATGCAGCCTCCTCTTGTGTTGATGGCAAATGAAAAACAGCATCAAAAATATTCTCCCTTTCTACCATTTAGATCGCGACAGGGAAGGGGATGAAAAAAACTCAGCAGAGGAGAACAGTGACTGCAATCACATTGATACTCAGTTAAGTTTGAAGTTAGTTTGGTGCATCAAAATCAGAAGGGTAGTCTCATAGGGTAATAAGAATGCAGAGAAAAGTGATTTTTACGGGAGAACTGCAGAGAAGTAAAGATAGTTACATGCCTAGATTTATCACAGGGAGTTGTGAGAACTGTGCTCCTTTCCCTTCCCTGTGGGAAGTCTCAGCAATGCCTTCCTGCTACCTTCTGCTTGACTCCTGCACAGCCAGGGAGATGCCTGACCTGCACCTAGCAGCAGTAACCATCCCTCCACTGGAGAACCAATGCTGCCACATGCTCACAGTGGGAACATCTCCAAGAGGGCAGAGGGGATGCTCCTCTCTGTGGGAATCCACAAAGTCAGAGGCTTTTGGGAAAGCTGCAAAAGGCAGGCCTCAGAGACAGTAGAACTGTGATTATAACTAAGCAGCAGTCATGAGATAGGTCAGCAGAAAAATTATTTTAAAAGTAGAAAAGTAAGGACAAATAGAACAATGATCTGTGTATTAACACTTGTCTAGACTAATTCCCTAAGCTACAGAATAGTTTATCTAGCAAGATATTAGGAAGTTTGAAGCTTAGTAATGGAGCTCTGTGCATTGTGTTTTAAGGCTTACAAGCAGGTATTGTATTCTAAATAAGCAGGCATTGTTTTAACCTAAGGTACATGCGCTTATAGTGGTTGGATAGAACTACTGTCAATATGCTTTTGCTTTGTGTGATTGGTCAAAAAACTTATAAAGCAAGTTGTAACATTAAGTTCTTGGTCTGCTGCCTGGGATGTGAGCTGATGGCATCTTCACATTGTCATAACCATGTAATGAGACTGATGCTGAAAAATAAAACAGCTCAAGGCACATTCCACAGCAGTCCTGTCCCGTTTGTGATTTGTACATAGACCCCCGGCCGATGATACTCTCCACCATGGTTGCCAGAGCTTCCACTTCCCCAGTGACAGAACCTTTTCCTTCAGGAAACATGTGCTATCTCTTGCTGCAAATTTTCCTAAGGCTTTTTTGTTTACCCTTTCAGTTGGCAGCAATGTATCACTCTAAGTTTCATCCACATCATCTTCACAGACACACAGAATAGGTCTGAAGTGAGTAGTTTGTGGTAAAATCAAGAATGAACAATCCCGATGAACAACGATTTTCCGTGCTAGAAGCAAGTAAACTTCTTGACAAAGAAATCAACTGAAATTCAGAATGCTGTGCATGAGGTGTGTAGAGAAATTACACCCAAAACAGTAATTATTGAACTAAATTTTGAAAATTGCAATATTTTTGTGGTAATTCTGGTATGCATTTTTGGGTGGGTTTTTTTTCCTCATTTTACAAAATATAAGCATAAATGATCATCTTATTAGGAAAATGTCTTATCATATTGCCTCAAAGTTAATTGTCAGTCTGTATCTCCCACTACAAGTGCTGTGTGATGAATGAAGATGACACTGACTTTTCAAATTAGATTTTCAATAGCTAAGAATCAGTATGAAAATTAGAAAGTCTATTTTCTTAACTAATTCGCATTCTCTTGCTGGGAGCTTACAAGCCAACCAATACCCTAAATTGGATTTTGTTTAAATGGATGTATAAAATTGGATTTGAGCAGTATAAAAAACAGACAGACCTTTATTGGTTTAAGCTGGACCATTTTCTTCAGGGAAGCATAAAGCTGGAACATTATTTCTTTAAAGAGGAAACATTAGATGTGCAGTATTGCATTGTGCTGTCACTTAAAGTATAAATATTTAACCATTACTGCATTTTAAGCTCACCATTTTACAAACTAAACAATATATCAAGATTTATAACAGACAAACATATAGTTCACAGTATATTTCCTGTGTTATAAATCAAAAAGGCAAAAAATAACTTAATATTAACTGTAATTCATGAATCTAGACACTGCTTTTTTGAAGTTAGTAAAAAAAGCATCTTAGAAAGATCCAAGGGATCACTGAAGAATGACAGTAAGTGCCAGAGTGATGAATAGCATGAAGTCAAACTGTTAAAGACAAGGTGATAATCAGCAAACAGCAGAAAATAAAAGCCTAAACAATATAGTTGTGCCCAGCTATTTCTTCCTGATTTAGTGACTTGACCTAAATGGTCCTGGCACTGTAGGACTCACAGTTTATTTATGACAACCTCTTGTCATAAAAAGTGAAAGATAATGTTTTTGCTACTTGCTAGAAGAAATTGCCACCTGTAGGGCAAATTGGTTATAAAGTGAGCTCATATTAAAATACAGGGGTCTGCCCTGCCTTAGTTGAGTCACTTTAAATATGTCAGCTATCAGGTACATAAAAGAGAGTTTATTAAACTCATTTTTGTCCTTCACAGGCTTGCCATCAATACAAATCTGTAATCTAAATTGGTAACACTTTTTTAAAATAAACATTCGCTTCATAAAGACCAGTAGTTTGCCTATTCTTACAAGCACTCTACAAATAAAGACTCCCCTTTTTCTGTACAAGATACTGGCTTTGTGAGACTGTTTCCCACAGTGCTCAATATATATAGTCAAAATGAAATTTGAAGGATTATTCAGAGTTTTTATTTTGTTGACAATACAGGAGCCTTCTGAAGACTGCACTTCTAATTTAAACTCTCAACTTTCAAACTTAGCATCAGGTAAGACAAATATCCCATTCTCTTACTACTGAAATGAAACAAGAGTGTAGTTTTTGCCCTATAATCTCACATTAATTCTTTTCAATACATTTTCAGATTCAAGGAATAATGAAGATCAGAGAATAAATAGCTGAGTAATGTATTGGGCCCACTTCACCTCAGAATAAAATAGCCATTGCAGTGGTTCAGATTTATACCAAATTATTGACAAAATTTGAAGGAATTACGTCACATAGCTAAACCACAGAATCAAAGAACAATTTAAGTTGGACAGAACTTTTGGCCATCTGCTGATCATACTTCTACTCAGAGCAGGGCCAAGTTAAATCAGGTTGTTCAGGACCATGTCAAATCAAGTTTTGACTATCACAGTTGGATGGTCAAGCCTCTCTGGGCTACATATTTCAGTGTTTGATCATCGTTATGATAAAAAAAAAAATCCAAATATATAATCTGAATTTGTTACCCAGAATTTGTTCAGACTGGCTATGCAGTAGAAACCCAAGCACCTATTTTCTAGTTAGTGCCCTCTGTATTGGTGCACAGGGCTGGTCTGTACTAGCAGTAAGAATTTTGCTTTCTCTCAGTTTTTTCTTAACAAATTTTGGCCCATTATCTACTTACATGAACTAATAATCAGCTTTCTGGATTATTTTCCCACTTGTCCACTAAGAGAGAGAAGATTTCCCTTTTCTCAGGAACAGATGGTGAGTTCTTACTAACTGCTCATTATAAGCTGAAAGTAAACATTGGCTGGGGATCAAACAAGTTCTCAGTATAACCTCTGAGGCATATGGCTGACTGAACCATTATAAAGACAATTAAATACTTAGAATGTTAAATTAGTAAAACACACCTTGTGTAAGAGTGTAGTGAGCATGAACAAATACAGCCTCCTTTTCCACCTCCAGAGATAATTATAGCCTACAGAAACTTAAGAAATATATGCAAACATTCTTGAATACTTTCCCCAATATCAGTGTTCAGGGCAAGTCTCAAACAAAAAAAAAAAAAAAATTGAAAATTATTACTCCTGTATACAATTGGAGGTTTTTTTAAAGCTGTCTATGAAGTCTTTGACAGACAAAGCAAAGACCTATTTCTGATGTTGCATATTCTATTAAAGACAGTGATTGGAAACTCGCAGAAAATCTACTTGTGATTCAGTGATATAAAATACAGGTTACCTTAGATGAGACTTCTATGCTCAAAGTGCTGTCCTATCATCTGACATAAATTTCTTTGAAACCACAACCAAACTGTTTATAGAATTTGTATATGTTTGGTCAGAATGCTGTCAAGTGTACAATCGAAAAAAAATCACAGAAATAAAGACTGAACCATTTCTCTTGCAGGCAGCATAGCAAGTTACAATAGAAGGTCTGAAGAAGACATTTCCAACAAAATTATTCATTTTTTGTTGTCCTCTTTCTCTTTGAAACATGAATAGCAATTTAAAGCTTCATTCCATGTATTGATGGAGTTCTTGATTCAGCAGAAACTTCATATAAATGTTTAAGATGCAATTGATCCTGCTTTATGGTTTTGGCATGATAATAACAGATGTTACTAATTATCTTTTTTAATGTGAATCTGATAAAATACTTTAGCAAAACATCTAATAAAGTCAACACGCATTATTCTTATATTAAAACTTCAGTGTTTATTCTGTTCTCTTTATTATTTAGGGCTGTATTATTTATTTGCCCTGTTAGAAAACATTCAAGTATTCATGATGATTCTGCTTAATTTTACTTCCCCTATTTTGAGTACAACAATCTATTAAAATTAAAGTGTTACTACATTAATTACTTCATATTTCTTTTTGGAAATATGCTAATATATATGACTAATATTTTCATTAAAACACTTTGCACTTTTATAGTCATACTTCAAAAGTTTCTTAGTTTTTCCTTATATTTATTATGAGATTGATAAAAATTAAAAGCATGATAAAGAATAACATTAAATTTTTACTGAGCCATCTGAATTACTTGGTTAGCAGAATGCAGTGAAAAATGTAAAATTAGCAGAACGAAATACTAGTTGGAATTAAAAGTATACACTTATTTTGAAGATCATAAAGATTCTCCTTCAAAAATAAAATTTACCTCATAGATTTGGACAGCTTTCACTCAACAAGAAAACAAGACACTTGTACACTATTTGCTGTTCAGCCAGAGACAAACATGAGGCAGCAGAGAATTCAACTTAATTGAGAGATTACTCCAAAGTGTAAAGACATTTTCAAAACAGAAATGCTGCAGTCTCATTTAAGTATGGTAGTTATAGTACAGAGTCACAGTTAATGTTCTACAGAAGTAATTCCACCCTTAGCAATATTTTCACTACCCTTAACCTTGAAAAGGTCCCTATTGGGCTGAAATTTCTCATACATAGTCTCAGCCCAAAGGCTTATTTTAAAGTTTAAATTAAAATGTTAAGAAAATTGAGTTAGTAAATGAATTTTTTCACTAAGAAAAATGTTCTAATTTGTACTCTTCTAAAACTGTCGCTACAACTCAGAATAATTTATTTTACTTCTTACACAGACATGAATTCAACTTATGAACAAAGCTTTTTAACATGGACTCTGACTTCAGCTAAGTTTGTACATTATGCCAAGAGCTCTGAATGTTGTATAATAAATATTATTAAGGGGTAGAAAAGCTGTCACTGTCACTTCTAGTTACTGCTCTCTGAATTATTTGCTTCAAAGTCAAACCAAGTGGCACTTTTTGGGTGAGGAAAGAGCAATTAACAGTGCCAGGCTCAAGAGGGGAGACATTCTGTTTGTCCCTGTGGTGACACTGAATCTGGCAGTGGCTCAAATCAGGTGCCCTGCAAAGACTGTAGAAAGGAGAGGGTCACTAGTGAAATGCATGCTAAATCAAACACAGCTATGCTGGGAACTAAGGACTGGTAACTGGAGAGAAAATTGATGCTTTATACCCAGCCTCCCAACTGTAGATCACATAGTTTAAAATCCACTTCAAGATTAAGTATTTTATAAGACTTCCTGGCATTGCCATCAGCTTCTTTTTCAGGACTCATCAGGAGATTAATAAATAAGAAGATTCACCCAGTGGTTGATCCAGACCATCATTCTTCAAGCAATTAACTACTAGCTAAAAATAGCTCAAGAAATATTTCAGAAAGATGTACAAAGAAATAAAGAGTCCATCACACCTTGTACAAATTACTACAATAGTTTGTCATTCTTCCTAGAGAAAAAGGCACCTTAACCTGAATTTGCATGTGTTCCATTAAAAGCCTTCAGATAGGGTTAGGTTTCATCGGATATATAGATGTCTAGTATCAGAAGTCTGATTCCTATGAAAGTGCTTTCGTCTGATAACCTGACATTCTGAAATATCATTTGTAAATCAAATGGATGGAACTTCCTTGAACAGGTAAACAGAGACCTAGAAGCATACTGTGTTTGACACACAGGTCAAAATGAGTTTTTTGGTTTTTTTCGTCAAGAGGCTTGAAAATTAAATGGAAAACAAAATATCTTTTAAACAAACAAAGAAAGACTTTTCATTTTACTAGATCATATTTTAATTGATTTTTTTTTATATTCATCTTCAAGTATAACTAGTAGCCAGTGGAGATGATTGTATTTAAAAATCTGTTCAAAAGTGGTCACTACAGAGCTATTTTTCTAAGAAAAGCTATTTTTCTAAGCATAGCAATGGTGTGAGAGGAGCTTGCAACCAAAGATTCACTATAAAGGGGCAGAGAGAAAAGGAAGCATAAAGTATGGAATACTGCAAAGCATAGGCCTCAGTGAAGGAGGAAATCAAAAGAAGATTTTAAATGCAATTCATAAAGATAAGCATAATTATTATGACATTTTCTGTGAAATACAGAATTATTAACTATGCAGTGGAATAGCTTACATGTCATATAAGAAATGCTCAGATCTGAATTAGAGCAAGACCTGAGATACATAGGCAGTAACTTGTAGTTCTCATTCCAACAGGTTAAATGTTTATTGTAGTCAAAGGGTGATTAAATTCATGACATTCACTCAGCAGGATGCATCACTTTTAAAAGTTGCTCATTTTATGGAGAAGTGTAAAAACATTCTGCCATGATTAAATTAAAAGTCAGTGTACCAGTACATATCTTTTAAAATACAGCAGACAGCTTTGGCTCAATTGCCTGATATTTTACATGATTCATTTCACCACTAAACAGCCATCAGAGACATCCCCTCCCGCACCTACTTAATTCACTAGAGATGTAACTTCATTGTTTGCTACAAGCCATGAGATCTTTCAGTATTCTTTCTCACAAGGACCTTCAGGAGTGAGTGATGGAGATTGTCACTGAAGAGGGTAGGACACTTTTAGCCTTTGGCAACAAACCTGGAAGATGAGATTGTCAAATAAAATAAATACAGGAAAAAAGCTCACAAAAAAGAAATAAGTAATAACTCCATTGCCTTGGGAAAATACCTTTATTCACCAGCTGAACCAAAGGTTTTTTTGACCTCTGAAGTGAAAGACAAACTCCTGAAAAACTATTACTGGCAACCTTTTTGTACATTTGTTCCTTCCAATATGTATAGAGTAGAACAGTCATTAAGAACCTGAATACTTTTATTCATATCCATCAAATGGAAAGTCACATGTCACTAAACAAAAGGTAGACAGGTATGTTTATAAACTGCATCTTGTTTTAGTGAGGATAAGGACCTAGAAGTTTACAGAGTGCAAGAAAGCATTTTGCTTTTGATGCGAAAAAAGGGAAACGGGCTTTATTCATTCTAAGAATTATGCTAATTTAGCTATCTGTAATGTCTTCCAGACTAGGAAAATGAAGTGAAATAGGAAATCAAAGCATATGCATTCCATGAAGAATACTAGAGTTATGAAATGTGAAACTCAGCAGTCTACTGAAGAACATCATCAGAATATAACCATGACATAGATACAGACTGTACAGCTTTTGAGAAAGCATGGAATAGTTTACCAAGAGCTATCTTTTGCATGGCTATAACATAATACAGCACCCTTGGTATCATTAATAGTATGGCACTCTCATAAGTTAATTAGATTTATGGATTGAAAGTCCTGACCCATTTCATGTCAGCATACAATTACAGCTTTTATGGTTTCAACAAGCTATGAAAATACAAAGGAAGCATTATCACTGCATTATAATCAAATTTAAATTAGTTTAGTCACAATTCACCATGTGATTTAGCAGGTGAATGATCAAAAAAGGTGGTTGCAAACCCGAAGCAAATGGAAATACAATAAAAATAAATTATCAAAAAATAGGACTAGGATACTAATCAGCATATGAATATGTCACTAATTTAAGATATCTGGGAGAGTTCATGGTTACTACAGTATATGACATGGAAGAAAACCTCTGTGGGTCAATATGTAAGAATGCCTGATACTTTTCCCTAGGAATAGTTTCCAGCTCTAACAATGCCAAAGAAAAAGCCTGCAGTTCCACAGGGTCGTTGAAAGCCTGCCCTTTTAGCCAAATACAATGCCCAAATACCTACTGAAAACACAAACTCTCTAAGTATTGAGATGGATTTTGGATCTGTTTAGGGCGAGTTTAATGGAAGAGGAGTCATGAGGGATGTATACCAGGAAACACACATAATTATGGTTATCTACATGCTTAAAGTTTCTTGCAAGTAGCAGCTCATGCCATCAAGGTTCATGTACAGTCAATCAAGGGGAAAAATCTAAGATTCAAGAGTCAAAAATATCTAAAAGTTGTTCATATGAATTCTAAACCAATGCAAAGTACACCTGCAACAGGAAAGGGGGATTGGCCAGAAATTTCTGGTGACTAGAGACAAGGAATAAAGAAAGAAAGAATTTCATATTCAACAAGGCTGAAGAAGACAGAACTCTAAAAAAAAAAGACTCTAAGGTTGTTGTCTTTACATTTTAAAGACTCAAAGATATTAAGTACTCCTCACTAATAATGAAATAAAAGAAACTCGCTGAGGCAAATCCTAGGTGGTCTAAGTTCCATGAATGGAACTGCTATTTGCACCATATTCAGCACAGTCATGACATAGATCCACCCAGAAAAATAGACTGCAACTAACTCATGAGTTCTTTTCCAAACTTCTGTTTGCTTCAATATGAATTGTGTGTTCATCAGTTTTCTGCTAAATGCAACTTGCAAATGCTGATGCAGAAGTGATCAGCACATCATCATCTCTGGCCTTGAAAGTACAGTGCAGCTATGTTTGGCTTTCATTCCCATAAGAATTAAAGTACTTATAAGCTATTTCCAATACATGGAGACCCCAAATGTCAAAGTCTTATTAAAATATAATAAATTACAGTTGTGCAATGAGCTATTAGAATGCTATTTGTACATGCTCAGTGCTGGAAAATGAAGAACACTAATGTATCATCACTCTAATTCTCATTTAGTCCACTCAGCATTTATAAAGGCAAGGAATCACGTTAATCAAATATCCTTAAAGATCTACCAGGTCTGCCTCAAGGGTAAAAATGGGTCACCTCCTGTAAATCTAACTGAGGGGGAAGGGGAGGGTATAATGGACTTTTAAGTTTCTTACCATAAGACAAAAAGCACTGGAAACATCAACTGATGTCCAGAACTTCACTCACAGAAAAGGATCTTTTCAAACTATGTTCATGCAGCCATCCTTCACCCAATCACCTACTCATTTCCTCCAAGTTAGCACAAATCTTTCACTTTGTATTTACAATATGAATTATTTTTACAAAATCAAAATCTTTCTGGCCAACAGTTTCAGTTATGAAAATAACCATAACAATTGTAACAGTATATCTAAAATTCCTTTTAAAATTAAATGAAATGTAATTTTTTTTCAATCTGATGAAAAACACGCTGTTTGTATTTCAAAATACACATTTAGAAGGAATATATCTGCAAACCCATTTAGATCCATTGACCCCCAAAGCGAACACACAATGAATTTTAAAGGCAAATAAACTTTTCTTTTAAATTAAAAAAAAATCACAGAAAAGTTAAGTTAACTTAGCATCTCGACAAAAATACAGGTGGGTTTAGGATGACTTGCTAAAATGGAATAGGTAAGAAACAAGCTTATTAGCTACTATTGGATATTCATATGAAATACAATTTGTTTCATGCTAAGTTCTTTCAGTCTCACATATTATGTGTCACAAAGGTATTGCAGTGCAGGCTCTCAGATAAGCTTGAAGTTTGTAATAGCCCTACCTAGGACATTAAGACTCTAAAATAAATGGGCAACCTTGAGTAGCAGATGAAGCAAGAGATAGGAAGTTATTATGATATACCTGAATAATCCCATATTGTGTGGTGTCATTAGACAGGTTTGCTCATTTGCAGTGTGAGGTCAGCAAGTAAAAAGCAGCCACCTTCAAGCAAAGCTTTTAATGAAACAGCCTTGGTTTCATCCTGGTTCCTTCATATCAGACACCAGTGCCTCCTGCCTTCCACCTGCATTCTACCTGCATGTTTTGGACTTTGCACCTAGGTTCTGTCTTTTCTTCTCATCACTAAGATCTGTTCTCATTTATCTGGGCTCTGTGGCTTACCCAACAAATTATGATGGATATATTTTTATTCACCTTCAACAATTTAATCTTACTCACCTTGGTAGAGTACCAGTGCAATAAATTCCTTTTTTATACAAAATCTCTTGAAATCACTCTGCTTATAGGAGGCGGAGAAAATGGAAATTACAAGAGTGTAAGTGCCAGAGACTGTTATAGTTAACATTATCATTTCTATAAGGCAGCTAGCAGCACAGATCCCAGTGCTTCAGGAATATGGCAGATCAGCATTGGCTTCCAGCATAAATCAGCTCTCCAACTGGAGAAATTAGCTGCATGTTATTCAATTCACTGCACCAGCATCTTAGTGGGCACTAATTAACATTGTATATCTGTTAGCATGGCTTGAGCACAATACATGCATTTTCATCTCCTCTTAGCTATCTTTCCTTTCAGGGAACAGTCCATGCTAATGATACTTTGAGTTAGAAAAGTTTTATCAATGGTATCATAGGTCAGTATTTCACCTGCTCAGTGAAATACCCAGTGGATTGTGATTGCTACAAAATGGATTTATACTGCTTAAGTCACATAATCTATGATGACCACTTTCTTCCACTGAGTAATCAAGGCTATTTCTCTGTAATAGTGTAACTAACTTTCCAATTAAAAAAAAAAAGCTTAAAATTATACTGTGTCCACACAAAATGTACTCTGGCTCATTCAAAACCTCAGACCAACACTTAAGTTCTTACTTTCTAGACATACCAGGTCAACTCCTGAGAACAAAGCCTTAGCACTTCAGATGGCAGAGGTAAAAACCACCAAGTGCTGTTCACTTTTTACTTGTGTAAAAATTACTCAGAAAATAGCTTCTGGCATGGTTTCTCATGTATACACATTAAACTGCTTGCAAACATCAGACCCTCTGATCTCAGAGTCCCACCTTCCCCAACATTCTGCGGCATGGACCAGCACAAGGGCTGATTTGCAATTCTTATATGTAATATTCTCCAGATCCTTATTCCAAGTTGCTTCTCCAGTTACAGACAGTTGAATCAAATCACAGAACTGCAAATAACACAACTTCTCAACAGTTTCAGAGTACTTTTAAAGGGGCTTGTTAATATTTAAATACCTATGTAACTGAAATGTCTTTAAATACTGTGAGCAAGTTTTTCAGCAATTTTTGGTGGGGAAAAAAGAAGGAAAGAAAATATATGATTAATTTAAGTGAATTACTTTCCATTTTAGCATGTATCACATGCTAAAAACCAGTAAGTTATAAAATTATAAATATCTTATAGAGCATGAGCACAGAATCCAAAATCCTGTTCCAGAATCTAAAGGTGCACTCATGCAGCTGGAAAGGTCTTAAAAAGCCTTAAACCCGCCCCCAGAGGTATCTAAAAACACTGTTATTTGTCTTTTGCACTTACTACAGAAAACGTTGAGTGTTTTGGCATGCATTAGAAGGGCAAGGAACTGTAAACTACTTTCTGCCCCTTGATTAGGCTGACTTGTGTTGTTATGAGGAGCTCTCCCAGTGAAATTAAGTAAGTAAAATTCACATGGAAACACGTGTACATCAGGGCTTTGTCCTATGTCCAAAACACAGTGAGAATAACTTTAAATATTATTAAAATCCTTTTACTAGATTTTTTTTTTCATTTATCAGCTAATATCCATTATTCAGTCATTTGTAGCTCATGCACAATAAATATAAGGACCTAGTAATTCCAGGAAATTGCCTGGATAATATTTCTCCTCTTTACTCACATGTTAGAGTCTAAACCATTAAGAGAAGCACATGCAGCTGTTACCCTGGGTAGCTCACACTAAGCTCAAGTAGCACAGGAGCTGTAAATCTCCAGGAAATAGGCTTACAGGAACACAGACAGAGAGAAGGCACACTGAATGTTAAAGATTGTGAGCAAATTACTCCCTGGCTGGAGTCTGCCAGCAGCTGCAGCCATTCTAAACTTAGCCCATTGCTGGGGCTTGGTTCAATGCTCAATGTGAATGCAAAGGCCAACACAGAATCCTCAGGGAGTTCTCCTAAGAGCTTAGGAAACTTTTGTTTCCTTCTGTAAGGACATGTTTATACCTCAAGTATTTTTACAAGTCTTCTGGGCTAAAGTCAGCAAATCATATCTCCATTTATTTATTTTTTAAAATTTCAGTCAAGGTGAAGTTTTCAAAACAGCATGTTTTACCAGAAGGAATCAGAAGATGAAGAATTATCTGAGGGCATCACATAGTTGGATTGAAACCTTTGTTTTCTCCATCCATATGAAGAACATTGGTTTTCCTTCCTGTATGATTTATAGCAGTCTCTTCGTGGTCTTCATGGATCATTAGAAAGTGCAATGGCATTTAGTAGATGTTTTGTTATAAAGTCTGATACGTCAAATAGTCCAACCATACTCAGGATACCAAATAAACAGTTTTAGGCAGGTGTTGAGTTTTTTTAAGTATAATTTTTTTAAAAACCCTGTCCATTTCAAGTGAGCAGTAAGTTAAAATTTGCGTTATGTTTACTGCAACGACAGCTCTTAAAAGCTAATCTTAATACTAAAATGGAGTAGAACCATCTACTTTATAAATTTCAAAAATCACATCTTTTCATGACAGATTATCCATTCAGAGATTTCTATAATTATTATTTCCCTTAAGCTGTTAATCATTGCAGACCTTCTCTGGTTACATTTAACAAAAAAATGTGAGCATTTTATCTAACCTTGCTTAATAAAAAGGAAAAGAAAAAGCAAAATCATAGTGAGTAAGCTCTTCTCAGTGATGGGGGGTGGAAGAAAAACACCATATTTGAGCATTTACAATTACAATATCTGATTGTTTTGGAAAGTGTGTTGGAATATACCCACATATATGAGAAATCTCTTGGAGGAAAGAATTGCAAATGAACAGCGTCTGAATCTCTTCGTGTTTTTTGATCCATGCTCCAAAATGAAGCCCAAAAACTTAGCAGCTATTAAAACACAAAGATATGCATTATTAGTGTACTTATTGATTAACATTTAGAAGGTACATTAACTATAGGAGATACATTATCAGTGCTATTTACCATGATGTAAAAGTTTTTATCTTCCTGAAAAACTTGATCAACCAATAGTAGTGATCTTATAAGCAAAAATATACATGGATTATATTGAAAAAAATAGTGATTGAAGAAAATTAGTTCTTTCATCAAAGCTCAGCCATTTCAGTATAAGAGATGCATCTCCAGCTTATGAATCAATTGTGTGAAAATTTGCGCTGGCTCTTAAAAAACAACAAAAAACCTAAAGTCAATAAGAAGAGAGTGGAAATTAATCTTGATTTATCAGTAAACCCTTTAGTGTTCTTTGGGGAGCTCCTTAATGTTATGTGAAGTCTGAAAGTCAGGAAATAGATTTATGTTTCATTTAATTTGTCATCAGAATTCCAGGAAGTTATTTACTAACTTTTTAAAAATATGGAAAATTGAAGATTGGCTAAGAACCCAACAGTCTCTGCATCAGAAGAGACTGCATTTTTTATGTCTATCAATGTTGACCTTAATAGAAGAGATTAAAAAGTTCAACTATGCTATGATGATAATTTATTTAAAAAAATAAAATTTGAAGATAACACAAGCATATGACCCTTGCAAATGCAAGAAAACGTGTAATAAAATTTTTTCAAAGGTGGCCTACAGAGTGTCATATTTCAAAGAATTCACATAGGCTTGGGCTGTGTCAATGGGGAAGCAAACTTTGAGGAATAGACTAGACACTGCAGAAAGCATTGCTCATGAGCACACCAATTTATCTGAAAACATGAGACATGAGCTGTCTTTGATCTTATAAAGAAGCAGGGAAAGTAATAAATACATCTCGCAAGGAAATGTGATGGAGTAAATCACTGATAATATCAGTTTTTGCAATTTAAGCTCTTAAAAAACCCCAACAGGACAGTCAAGTAATCAATCCAGCCCTTCCAGTGCATCAGTGCCCCCTCATCCATGATTCTCTCCAGTCACAGTGATCCAATAAGTGTGAACAGGTCTGTGGCATTTGACTCGGTGTTAATCTTCCCTGCCTTTTAGTACTGCAAAGAAACAGAAGGATGTTCTGGAAGGTTCTTGTATTGCCTACAAATAAAGGGGCTTGGAAGAGCAAAGATCATCCCTGAAAAAAAACAAACAAAAAAACCAGATAAAAACAGCAAAAAGCAAGGCTGTGTGTCTTCCAGCAGAAAAGATGAAATTAGGGATGTGGGAAAGGCAGGACTAGCTCTAGCTCAAAGCTGGTAAGCAATCTTGTACTCAGGAAACCTAATGCATGAGAGCAATGTCTGAGATTGAAAGACAGGAATTTTAAAAATCCAACTCTCCTGGAAGGAAACTAACCAAGAGTCCATTCTCTCCAAAGTTCATTCCATTCCCAAACTTGGAGAGAATTCCAAATACCTGAACTTCGCTACTTCTTTGTAGCTATATTTCTCAACCTATCCAGCATGATTTTTTTGTAGCAATTGACAAAGTAGTTCTGAGGATCCATCCTAGTGTAACAGTACTTCAGCAGTAATTTAGTACAACCGTGACACTTAGGAGACACTTTGCTGCAAAAAATGGAATACTCTAATACATCTGAATTTTTTATTCCCTCCTACACTCATGGGACAGGCCACAAGAATTAAGTTGCATCACTTGCATGACTACATATTGTCCTACCTCACAGAATATGCAAATGAAATCAGCAGCAAGTTACTGCACCTCGTGCTGTGTGTTCAATCTACTGTTCCATACATTCCCTGCTCTGAAATCACAGAAATTCTTTTTTCTTCTGTTTTGTTTGTTTCCAAAACTATCAGCATTATTTGAGCCTGATCTTCTCACAAATCGTATCTATTAAAATATCAATGAGAGCTAACTAAATGAATATATTGCTGTCTTACAAACTGGAAACTGTGGCTAGCAGAGCCACAACCATCCACAAAACCATCACCTTTAACAGAGAACTAGAGTTCAGATTCATCATCCTCTTTGGGGGAAACAGCAACCACCACTCCATCACAGAAGGAAGAGAAAACCTGTACAGTGCATTTTTTTCAGTATTTAGGCAGACTAGAACAAAGTTTTTCAGTTTCTCCCAAGTTTTTAAGTGTTTGAATGTGGAGATTATGTCACAGAGTAATGGTAGAAAATACAGCAAAGAGGAGCTGTCACACTTGGCATGTCAAGGTAGACTCCAAAAACAGGATTTGATTGCTTTATGAGACAGGATAAAGGGGAAAAAAGGAAAGAGGAATAGACAGCAGTTATGTTTCAGCAATTTTGAACCTTGTCAGCAGCAAACTTATTTCAGGTGAATATCCGCACACAACAAAATAAAATTCCATTAATTCTCTCTCTCTCCTTCAGTATGATTTAGAAGTGGAGTCCAACTCCATAGTTTTTAAAAAGCATCCCACCTTCAAGGGAATTGAAGATGCACCACAAAAGAAATTTGATTCAAATAAGATCAAAACCACATGAAGCAACCCCGCTAAACTTTAATTCAGAGTAAATAAAATTGAAAAGAGACACTACAAAATTGAGATAAACTTCCATTGATTTCAGCAAGCTTTGAATTTAGATCTTTTGAACATAGATATTTCAAAATGAACAAATTAAATAAAAATTGAGGAACTAGATTCTCAAGTAAGAAAGCAAACCTGTGACAGTTCTAACTTGCAGCTTAGGCTGAACTAGATTTCATAATGTGCAAGATCTTAATTTATCTGAGTATATTCTTCATTTTGTCACTGTCTGGATGGAGAGTATCATTACTGATTACCTTGCCAGGAGAGTCAAGATAACAAAAATTAAAATTCTCATATAACAGATCTATTCAAATTAACCTGTTTGATGAGAAACAGCATCAAGACCATGGTTTGCAAAAGCCAGAAATATTCCTTGAAGTGACTTAAAATAAATAGTTGTACTGTAGAGCATCTCTTGAATTCACTAGAGTTAGGAGCAAGCTCTTAAAAATGAATGCTATACCCTTTGAGGCAAGAGTTATAAGTTAGAGAGGACAGTTCCTATTTTTGTATGTAAGATTAAAATAGTGTTTTTCTCCCAAATCCCAAATAAACTCAAAAATCTTTAAAGAAAAATTTCTCCTTGGTAATCACCTCACTATAAAACTGAACTATCCAAGAAATATTATGGTCTTTGGGGCTAAAGAGAACATGTAAAAAGTACATCACTGCTTCCCCTCCTTATGAAAGTATCACTGAATCCAGCAACAGGATAGTGGTTAGACAGATTCAGAAAAACAGACATAGAAGTTCAAGTCACAGAGGAACAGAAGAAATATATATGAGAGGAAAAAAAAACAACACCCACAACACAACCCCACAGTCATGGAGCAAAATTAAATAAAGCACAAAATAAACCATCATGGGAAAGCAGTTTGAACACCAAGTAACAGATTTTTTTTTTCTGTAGCTAAACAATGGGGAATTGTGCACCAAGAATGCACTCAGGTGGGTTTTTTTCTACCTCTGAATGCAGCTACTGGTTCAAGTATCAGAGAAATTTTAACCACAGCATCTCTGTTAAGACTATCTATATTGCACAGAGACCATATTTACACAGCCCATAATTTTACTTATTAGCATGATAGGGCAGCTCTTTGAATCAGTCACATTTGTGCCTCATTGAATAAAGTCTTAACTACTGCCAGATATTAAAATGCTATTGACACGAGCATAAGATGTATCTGGTACATAATTAGATTCATTAAGATGAGCTCACTCAAAATCTTGCATTTATATTTTTTTATTTGTTTATCAAGGGCTGAAAAGTAGAAATTAATATCCTCCCACATACCTTCTATTCTTAATTGAAATATTATAAACTCCTGTGTGAATTAGATCAGGTCTGTAGCAGCAGAGACTTTCAGAGCAATTCAATGCAGCACTTACAAACTGTGCTGATAAAAGAGACAAGAGTCATTTCTTCAGCATAACTCTATCTGGCAAAACAAAGCCAGGGCAAAATGAAAAAAAAATATATTGTCAGGAAGACAACACAGATGACCACACTGGCAGAAGTCACCTATGCTCACAATGTCTCAAAAGCATCTTTTATAGCCACATGCTTTCTGTATGTACATACTCACCACACCAGCAAGTAACAAAAAGTTAGGAATTAAAAAAGCAACATAAATGTTATGAATTTTCTTAAAATTAAAAATGTTTCTTCACAGTTATCACTTTATTATTGTGCAGGTACTACTTTATCACCTGCATAGCTATGTAAGCAGCCTCTTCTGGTGACAAAATGTTTTTCAGTATCAATAACTACTCTGGGATGTTATTACAACACCTTAATAGATAAAAGTGTAGAATGAAGACATGACCTACTGAAACCAGGTTTGGAAGCATGTTTGATACTATAATTAATGCCTTCTAGCTGTCTAGTGAGTAGAGTTTAAACTTAAAAAGCAAAAAATAAACTTCATTATTTCCTTTCCTCAGTCAAAAAGTCTTCAATACTAGTTTGTTCACACCATCTGAGACACGCGTATTTATTTAATATTTAAGAATATTTGGCAAATAAGAAATGTGAGCCTAGATTTTGCATTAGATTAAAAATCATGTCTAGGGAAAGAATATAAAATTTATGATGAATTGTTCATATCTGTCACTACTTACATGAATATTGATACTAGTTGGTAACTTGAACTTATATAAAGTATTATCCAGAAAATTTAGTTCTAAGAGAGATGTCAGTTGCACCATCTGTTGCCTAAATGTAAGTTCATTTAGTCAGCTCTGTAAATAATAATCCAATAAACAAATACCCACTCAGGCTGACTTTAGTATCATGAATAACAGCTGAAAAGGGAGACTAATGAAAGGAATGTAAATATTTATCCAAGATATATTTGCTTCACAGACACTTTACATTCAAATATATATGTATTTAGTATCAGATACAGACACAGCACATTTACAAGGGGATGCAATGACCCTTTGCATAAAAAAGTTGTGAATATGACTCTGCACAAGTCAAGAGCAAATATGTCACCAGCCCAGAGGAATTTGTTCCCCTGATGAATAGTACCATACTTCACTATTAGCAGCTCATATCTAAGCTGCTATACACTTCTGCAAAAGCTGCAGAATAGAGGAAGAAAAAATAATCTAGAAAGTAAGGCAGAAAATCAGTAATCTGAAAACATAGTTTTCCTGATCATTAACCTTCCCATTTATCAGGGCTTGCATTTCATAACAGCAGCACATACATGCTTCAAAAAGCACCATCATCAAATTCTGGAAGCCTACATTGGTTTTGCCTCTGCACAATTCATGAAAACATCTACTATGTGTATGTGGAGAGTCACATAGGCACACTGATAGAGCTATTTGCTGCAGTACTCTTTGTATTGTAGTACCAGTTTGGGAGTTTTCCATCTCAATGCTACCAATCAATTACCCACAGCAACACAATGAAAGGCCTCCTATTTAAATGAAAGAAGCAGACTAAATTTCATCCCACGTTACAAGTAAATTAACCTCTTAGAAATTCAAGGAAGGTCTTCTCTGGGTTTCACCCTAAGGCCATTAAAAGTAAGCACAGTCAAACATCAAAGGATGTGTCAGCTCCTTCTCTTCATGAATATACTTCCAATTCAAATCTATCTTTTTATATGAGCTTTAAATTTTAAGTGACTCTATTGTCACTGAGGCTATTTTGTTTGGCTGCTAAGGAGATGGCCTATGCTAAAGGTCAGCTATCTTTAACTCCAGAAGCCTCCCTTGGGATTAGCCCTGAACAAGCCCCTATACTTCAAATGTTCCTCAGTAGAATTGCCAGCCATCAGTCAAGGCAACATGGAGCATCCTGCCTGGCAGCTGCTTGTTTTCATAATGCCAAAACTAATATGTAGTTTGTCACTGGATCTAAAGTAAGGAAAATTTATTGCTGCTTTTAAGCTTAAATAGTTCTAAAACGATTAAAATATTTAAAATATTAAAAAATAGTTTGAAATATTTAAAAAGTTCTTCTCCAGGCATTATTGGTCTTTTTGCAGAGCCTTGATACTCATAGCAGAGCTAATGAGTGTTCTTCTCTCCAGAAGACTGACACCAACAAGAAGGGGGTTCAGAGTGGCAAATCAAATGCATGGATTAAAAAATACCCAGAGATGCTTTCTGAGTGTAGGAAGTCAAAGTACATACATAGAAAGCATTACAGCACAGCAGGAAACATAAGGGTACACTCCGCTTTCTAAAACAATATTCAGAAACTGGAAAATAAATTAGGGGAATGCAGCTGAAACTAAAGTCTATTAAAGCTCCTATAAATTCCTCTAACGCTTCAGTAATCACTTCAGTATGTGTCTTTTTAAGACTCCATTAAACACATTGTGAGAAAATTTTGAAATATAATCTTAGCATTGGCTAAGCATTCTTCATCTCCATTTTAAAAGTATGCAAAGAAAATGAAAAGGGGATTAAATAGTTCAAAGACATCTAGGTCCAGGCTTTTGAACTTATGGTACCTCTAACAGCAGAGAAAAATGACATGTCCCTGAAATCGGGGGGTGAATAGATTACTGCCTATATTTCAGTTTGCAAACTCAAGTATTTGTCTAAAAGTATGCAAGATGTCCATTTCATACATCTCATACATCTCTGAGCTCCACACAGTGCCTCTGCATCAGCACGTTTTCTCTGCACACCATTATTTTTTATTAATTAAGTACTGACTTGTGTGCCATGTCATTAACCAGATTCAGATACTATGTCATCCTATGGAGAGACTGATTCAATATTGACAAAGAGGGACACATTTCCATCTACCAAATCACTCAAGATCTATTTGCTTTAAAAAGAATAATGAGTGATGGAGAGAACTGTTAGTAAAAAGAGAAGATATAAGCTGTTAATGCAGTCCATCATTCAGTCCTCTGAAAATATAATTGCAAAATTATTGTGGACTCCTCTACATAAGCATGAAAGTGCTGAGGCCACATAGCTTATAATGCAGCCAAGATTTAGCTTGTAGCTCTTCAAGCATCATTTTGCCACCATGTACTCATTAAAGTTTGATTTGTTTTGGTTTTTTTTTAAATCATAGCTGTGTTCAAATAATTTTATCACTGCCCTATCTGGAATGGTGTTGCTGTTTTCTCAGTAGTCTGGGTGTCTTCCTTGAAGACATAAATGTCACAAATACTCCAACTGCAGCCGTTGTTGTTGCTCTTAGAGTTCACAGTAGCGCTACTTTCTTTATATGAGGCTTCCTGCTTCTGTTCTGAAATAAAAGATGCCTATGTTAAAGAGAAAGAAACTGTGTCTTTTTTCCCTCTGCAGAGTACTTGGCCTTCACTTTTCCCTCACCTTTACTTTCTGCCATCACCTCTGTTAGATACTTCCAGATTTCCAATGAACTCTGTCTGTTCATCCATGCACTGAACTCCATTCGTTATGATTGCTCTGCCTTCATGTTCCCTTCCTGCCTCTGGTCACAACTTCTGCAAAGATCAGCCTCCTCTGGCCCTTTTGTTGTTTTGTTATTAAAAAAAGTATCACACAAGCAATGGCAGAAGTAGTGCTGAAAACGAAGATGAAAAAGCATCTGATAGCTGAGAGCAAGGTCAGCAGGAATTGCTTTTCTAACACCCCAAGTGGGCCCTCCCTTAGGAGGCAGAAATCTTCAGTCCTTTAGCAACTCAACAAACAACAGAACACCAAGAAAATGTTTTTGTGGATTTATCTGGGAAACATTTTAGTGCTATGAATTACATTTCTGGCTTCTCAATCTATACCCTCTATCTCTTACAGTAAAACGCATTGCATTGGAAACAGTAGCACCAGAGTTAGCTGTCAAGTCTATTTTTGGAATAAGTCAGTTCTTTTCCACTCTTCCTTAGCTATAATTGTGTACTCTGCACTTCTTTTTAAAAGTCTTTCCAGAACAAAAGAAATAAGTAGTAAGCTGTTTAACAAGCTGTAAAGTAATAGATATTCATAAATTTCTAAAATTTCTTGTAAAGATAAAATCTGATCTAACACAGATACTCTCTGTACTCTTTAAGAATTCAGTGTGAATTTTGAATATCATCTCCTGTTGATTTCCATGAACAATTCAATTCATTAAAGTGAATTAATTATACAACTATTCTTTTTTTCTATAATCACAGAAGCTAGGCTGGTTTGAGTATAATAATTACCTTTTTCATTTAAATTTCCATATAATTTCGAAAAAAATATGGTTGGGAATTATACCATGCATCTTTCACATAAAGGGAATATCTATTCTTTTCACTTTATACTCTGAAAAATGGAGCATGTTAAAGCCACTTCTATCATTAGTTTTTTAATATGTTATTTTTATTCTGCTGTATTAAGGCACCACTGTTATGATGTCTAAACAAAAACTAATGCAGTTATTGGAGCATGAAAATAAAATAACAGCCCAAAAGATAGATATTCTTTGAACTTACAGTATAGAAGTCACATGAGCTACATGAACATGCTAGAGATATAAAAGACAAATCACTAAAGAATTTACTTCCAACTTTGGCCCATTTGCTGTCTCAGCTATACATATGCCAGTTTTCCCCATAAGACAGAGGGAGCTAATTAAATCATGGCCTGGTACAATACTGTTATATTGATATTATCTGTGGTCCTTTGAGGATAATTTGACTTCTGTAAAAGCATAGGCAGGGTCAGTTCCTATTTTGTCTGCAACTACTTATACACAGAGGGCAGACAGAACAAAAACTTTGATTTTTATGTAGTTTTTAGTTTTGAGAACTGATGCTGCCTGAAGGCTATAGGGCCCCAAGTGCTACTGTTGCTGTATTTAGAGAGCTTGATAGAACTGCCCATTCTTAAGGCTTGGTGTTGCTGATGTGGAATTCTTCTGCTCCATTTGAACATTTGCAACTCTGGTCTTAAAGCATGTTTCTAAAATTCAGAACTCATCTGAAGACTGCTTTTTTAATGTCACTTCACTGAAGCTTTGCAACACCTTTTTTGTCTATTAGAAATGTTCTGAAATCTTCATTGGCATCACTGGATATCTGTCACTTTAGCCTTTCAGATTCCAAGAAGGGATTTCCTCAGTACCTCCCTCCTACAACTCTTTTAGCTTCAGCTGAACCAAAACACTAAAAATGATTACATTTTGTCCTTGAATGAGCCTGTGATAGATATTGTAGGTAGATGTTCAGAAGTTCCCAAAGTGGCAACTGCATAGTTTAGGCCAAACCTAAGCCTTCTCTGGTCCTTTCAGCCTCAAGTACAGCGACTGCAACTATGTGGAGACACTGACTATAACAATTACAAAGAGTAATTATTGTTACTTTGCTGTATGCTCAGCATTGATTTGTTCTGATACCTGTTCTGCCAGTAGAAAAACTATAACTTAATTTCCTTTCACCTGAGAACTACCTATATTACATTTATATTCTTATTTGCTTTGGCCTCCCTATCTTGTTTCTAAGAAAAATATTCTCCCCACAAAGACAGCAATTCCCTTTCAAATGGATAATTACCTCCTACTTTTGTTACTACTCAGCCCTACTTAATAAAATAAAAGTTTGCTCCCCAAAGACATATTCAACTCTCAAATGTCTTCCAAGATTCAGAAAAAAAAAAAAAACAAAACACAATGTACACTGCAATTGTTTTCTAGTTCAGCAATGGCTTCCCAGTTCATGAAAGAGTGAATGATCTTTTACTATTTGGAACAAAAGGAAAAAGCTTGAAGTTATGCAAAATTACTGATTTTGCCGCAGTTGTTTTCCTTCTAATTTTTAAAAGGTGAAAATCTTTAGTCAAAGTTAAATTCTAGCACCCCTCTTAAGATTCACCACCATCACAGTAATTTAAAAGATACTTTCTTAAAAATGATAATTTTTTTCCAACTGGCTAAGCAAATCAGCTCCATATGGATGATGCTTTTCTGTAGAATATTTTGAATTGCTCAAGTGGTGGAGGCAGAGGTGGCTAAAATCTAAAGCTGGCAAAAGAAAGAACTTTTATAGTACTTGCCACTGAACTCTTCACGATGCTGACTCCTTCAAAAAGTGACATATTCTGAAAGGAGTTTCCTGATCAGCCTTTGAACTGTTTGACTTTTCTCTGCAAGAACCATGCTTTCCATGTGCAGAAGAGAACAAAAAGGATTCTATGCTCTTGCACAGATCAGCAGGAGTCAGTCCTCCTCTCACACACACAAATGTTAAACTCTAAGCATCAGTGATCTGACCACTACTTTAAACAGAGATTTCAGAATCAGAACTACAGAGTGCAGCAATTCTTAATGTAAAAAATAACTTTAAGGTACTTTGGGAGAAATTGAAACCTTCAGAAGATAGAGTAAGGATTCCCCCTAATGGAGAAAATGTAAACTTTCCACAGACTTCACATTTTCACTTTAAATCATCAGGGAATGTTAGTGATATTTTTAATGTATGAGGAGTAGTTGCAGTCTTACTATCATTAAGGGCTGCTGAAAATAGCCATTATTAAGCTTGAAGAGAAGTGACTGCAGAAAAAAATAAAGTCAGGGGAAAAAAAGTAGAATTTTTTTTTGTCATAAAGTCAGAAAAATTAAAATATTACTAAAATTAAAATGTGACTAAATTAAGAACTGGCCATAGCAAAGCATTATACCTGCTCTTCTGGACTCATATTAATTATTACTACAGTCATCAGAGAACTTCTTGAAAGATCCACTGGACATAATTTTTATTTCATAATGCACTACTTAAGGTGATATCTCATACCCACAGCATGGTCTGCCACGCAGGTTGGTCCATTTGCTACAGTCATTCTATTGTCCCATAAGATGGTTCCAAATAACAAACTAGAATCCAAATAAAGTCTCCAAATAAAGATTTTAAATTGCATATATTACCAAATATGAAACTGCTTAATTTTGTACTTAAGTTTCATATTCTATGTACTTGTGGCTGGATTTTTTACACTCTCTTCTTGTTAATATTATTGAAAATTCAAAGCTGAACCACTGATTGTTTTGGGGTAAAAAAATTTTACACTTCATTTCAGAAAGCTATTTGCTAAAGGTACTTATATAAAATATTTTTTAGATTTTACAAGCAAGTTTTTCACTATGTAGACTTTCTCGAAAGCAGCTATACCTACAGAATAATTCTCCTTAGTAGTATCAGGTTATCATGCAACCCTGTGTAAGGTAAAGCCAGGCCTTAGAACAACTGTTAGGGTTTTAAAGCTATAACCAGAACAAATATTCTCCAGACTTACTTCCATAAATGAAACGGCAAATTTTTGAAACTGTTCATCTTGTTCTTACACCTAATACAATCACAGTACAAGATAATGAAAATATTTTTATGAAGAAAAAGATAGTTCATCTAGAGATAAAAATAACCTTATTACTTCAATCAATAAGGCATTCTTTGGGGTTTTTTTTAGAAATGGTAGTTATTGAACATAGTTACCTTTTTTTGTCATTTTTGTCTGTATAGAAAAATCAGGATGTTTTAATTAAAAGCAACTACCTGAGGGATTTTTTTTTCTCCTCCTGTGAATGAGAAATACGAGTCCTTTGAATAAAAGCATGAGGGCAATGGGAAGCTGGTTGATATGATGGCCACATGACACCCTCTTGGATTCACATATTCTTCGAAAGCATGCAAAGCAGTTAAAAAAAGCTAAGCTTTAGTAATCTAAACTTAATATCTCTAGTTTAATACCCAGTAACACTGCAAATAACAGGCTTACTCCTGAAAAGATGATGACTTATGTCATTCCTCCCTGGCCATTCTTTCTATTTTAAAATATAAAAATAAACGTAAGTGAAATTTTCCAGCGTTATCACATACTTTGCAGGAAAAAGCTACTCAAGCTGAGTCTTTCCCAGAATGCTAAAGACATTTCAAAGGAGTGCATGTAAACCAGGGGACTTCTTCAGTCTGCATAACTGTAGAAGGACCAGTTTAGTCAGAGTTGCTGTCTTAGGAGGGACAAATTTACTTGCTTTATTCCCCAAGAACTTGTCCTTGATATCAAACCTGGCTGGCAACAGCATCAACTGGACCCCCTACCGGTTCTTTATTAACTCCTTCTGAATAAAATTATATTTTGAGTTTGCTTCAGTTACAGGGATTGGTGTAAGCTGCAAAGCGCAACACATCCTCCCCTCCGAAAAATCACAGCTAACAGGATAATCTGATGGATTCCACAGATTTCTGTTTCACATGTGAAACTCAAACAGTGCTTGCAGACAGGTATGTGGAAGTGTATAAATACAGTTCCAGGGAAAAGAGAAGTTAATATGTGGTAGACTGATTTTAAAATCTTTAAGTCAAACATGTGTAACATAAAGATTATTTAGATTTGGATTCTGATTCACGGCATGAGCCCAGTTATGATCCTATTTTCATCACACTTTTTTTTTAATGGAAGGAACTTCATCCTCTGATCTTTTCTCTCACTACAGAAAGAAAGAATTTGCAAAGCTATGTGTTGAGAAATCTGAAAAAAAAATCTGAAAAAATTCCTGTAGTCCATGAACTTTTTCAATAGCAGGAAAGGTGGAGGAAGATATTTTTATCTCTGCTACCTTATGATTTTTGCATTGAATCACAGTTAAGAATTTTTCTGAAAAAACCCTAACTTTTTGAAGGCATAAAGGAGAAATGATAGGAAATATCTATGAAAATTAAAAAACAACATTAAAGACATACAGGAAAAATCAGAGGAAAATCAAAGCAATTATTATGCTATGTTGTTTTGCCCTGACATCAAAAAAAATTGCTTAATAAATGTAGAGGGGAAGATCATAGTATTCACACTTGCATTCTTATTAAGCTTTGTTATTTTGCAGATTAAAAAAAAGGGTTGAAAGATTAGAATATTGGAAAGTCAGCTTTCTCTGTAGACATAAATTCATCATACAGCATGATGCTATAGATTGTTATTCAATTGGATGATTTCAAGGCCTAAGGGAATATTGGTTTTCATTACTACATCCTGCATAACTTTGTTCTGGGGAACTAATTTGCCTGAAATTGAATCATTTAATTTGAGGCAAAACAAAAGAGGTGAGATCCCTCCTTTGGCTTTTGTTGTTTATGTTCACAGCACAAGACTGCAGGAACATCCCACGTGGTGTGACAGGACAGCCAGGGAAATGATGCACCTCCCAATGATTGGTGCTCAAATTCACTTATCAATGAGGTCTCCAGTGCTGGTCTTCTTCTGCTGATCTCACCTCTTAGTCTTTGAGATGCCTTTTAATCCTTTCAGATCACCATGATCTGTGGTCTTTTGTACTTTCTCACTCTGTCCAGGCTGACTGTTCATTGTTCCTGGTGACAGTTCCAAAACTGACCCAGGGATAACTGCTCACTTTGTGCTTGCTCTGCAGCTGTCCCAACTGCAATGTGTGTCACATTATTTACCTTATGGCCTGCTAAATGTTAATTTAGCAATTTGCTAAATATGCTTATGCTAAATCCACATAACCATAAGGTAGTAATCAAACAGTTGATTCAGCAATTCAGCTAGTATCCATCTTGCCATGGGAAATGCTAAATATATCTGTGCAAGGTTGGCAATTCATCTCAGCTTTAGTCCCCTTCCCTTTGTCTTGGTCCATAACCTCTTCCTGCTTTCAGAGCTTTTCCCTTACAAATGCAGAACTTTGCAGATATATAAAACCTGAATAGGCAGCTACCCAAACATAGTGCAAGTTTGAAGTACCTTCTTATTTGAGGGATTTTTACCCAAAAAATATTTTGTAAAAATACACACATAAAAGCCAAAACAAACTGCTGAAGGCAATCAAATTTCTGGTGGACTGAAACGTGTGTAACTTTCACACCCATTCCTATATAGAAGATCACATGCTGCATGTGAATGCAGTCATTTTCATTCTCCTGAATACAAACACAAAATAAATGGGAAGCAAGCAGAAAGAGCAGGGGCATGGACAGCAAGACGTGCAGAAAGAACAAGAGCAACGAAAGCAACAGAGAAGGAGAAGCAAGTGGGATGGGAAGGAATTTTGATTTCTCAGAGAAGGGTGTGTGTGCAGAAAAGGTTCCCAAGAGGCCACTTAGGAGTATGTCTGAGGAAAATTGAGGACAGCATGACCATTTGAGGTTTAACCCCCAAAATAAACACAATCATTTTCCACAGTTCGTTGTGGGGATGAAGGAAGGATGGAAGGGGAAGAGTCAAACTCAGATTAGTACAGAACTGTTTTGTTTGGAAATGAGTCAGTGAGAAGTCAAGAACCATTTCAAATTATTTTGGCTCTCACCATAATACTGTTTTCATAATTAGGGTTATTTATAATATTTCCAGAATCACATCTGAATCTTATCTCTCTAGTAAGTCTGTATTTCTTTTGCTTGTAGGAAAATGGAATGCAAAGGTGCAAATCGTACAAGATAAAAATAGTCAAAATTTGCTTGCTTCATCTAATTAATATAATTATAAATAAGATATTTAATAATAACTGAATTTTTATGTAAGGCAATTTCTCAAGATGTTTTCATATATCAGACAGCATGAAAAAATACCAGATCTGAGAAGTTAATTCTATATAAAAGCACAAAAAATACTGTGATGGTATGGTTTATTAGTGCTACATGAAACTCTATTCCTTCTTTTTCACTCTGTAAATAAAGTGTCTGTATGAGAAATCCTGAACAAGGAGTCTGCTAGGTGTATCTAGGAGTGTTTAGAACAGTAGGATGCTGGGCAGGATGCCCTGTATGGGAGAAGGCCATGACAGGACCAGTGCTGGTCTCACCTTCTCCAGACAGTTCTGAAGCAGGTTGAAATCACTCATTGTTCAAAAAAAAAAAAACCTAGCCAAACAAACAAACAAACAAAAAAACCCAAACAAACAAAAAAAAAACCCCCAACAAAAAAATCCCAACAAAACCCAAAAAAACAAACATTGTTAACAGACTTTAAGTGGGAAAAAACTGAAAAACTGAAGCATTCTGTTTCATCTGGTGATGTGTCTTTCGGGCAGCAGAGGGAGTCTTTTATTCAATGGAGCCACATTCAGGTCCCATCATTTACTCCTGAGCCTGGTATTTGGGGGATAATTGATTTAAAGGTCAAGGCCAGCAAACCAAGAAAAGATTATCCAGCAGAATGTTTGCTCTTTCTTCTTATTCAGGAGGGATGGAGAGCTAAGATCTTTTGCCATCTAATTGTCACTAATGTTTTCTTCCAAAAGGAAGAAAAACGTTAATCCATGCTTATCTTTCCTCATCTCAGCATTGGTTTGCAAAGGCCTTGAATGTTTTCAACAAGAGGTAGTAAAGATTTGGCTGCAGAAGACAGGATTTCTTTTTTTTTTTTTCCAGGACATGAAACAGCAAGTCTTGCAAATAATGGCTATTTACCCCCAACTCTTTGCACTGTTGCCTCCATCTATGTACTGTTGCCATTAGTATTGAGAGAGCCATTGTCCATTGTAAGAAAATATAAAAGAACATCATTATAAGTTCAGATTTCTACAGTGGCTTTCTGGATGGGTTTTGATCAATGCAGAAGGACTGCCTGAAAAGAGAAACACTTTCCAAGAGAGTGTATTACACAGAAAGAGAATGCCCTGACACTGAAAGGAACCTGGGGAAAAAACCATACCTACCACTAGGCTAGACAAAGGGCACAGGTCTAGGCCTTTTCTTTGAAAACACTGATTAATGTGAGGTCCTGTTACCTGCTATAATCATCGTTTTGTTCTGAGTGAAAGCTTTTCTACATTCCTAATTTGTCTTAGGGATGGTAAAAAAGAAAAAAACTGTCTACCTCAGTCCAACAGTGAGACAGTTTCATTTTGCCTTCAGTTCAAAGTGATGGATACAAAGGACGCAGGTTGTCGGACAAATGTTAACCAAGTGATTCCTGTGACAAGCAGCCCCTATGGCTCACATCACTCAATTATTTAATATTTACCTTGATAAGAACAGGCATTTAGGTTGTTTATAAATGTTATTGTGGCAGAGTTAGCAAGAACAGTTACATTCTGTAAGAGAAAAATTGATACAGTACAATACTTCAGCACAATACTTTAACTTTTATCAATGCTCCTTTTAACCTAACTTCTAGAGTGTGGGCAGCCATAAACTTTTAAACTAAAATGGGATTTAAAAAATACAAAGCATTTCCTTTAACAACTCAGTGTTTGGCCACTATTTGATACTTTGGACATTCCTCAAGCAATTCATGGCAAACAGTGACATGTAATAAAGATTAAATAACATTTGCCATTTTACTTTCCTTAAAAAAATTGAGGAAATACCCCCCGGCCCAGGTTGTTGTAAAACCTCAACTGTATCAGTTAAAGCCAATCAATCATGATAACATAACAATGCTTTTCTCTTCCTCTCTTTCTCCACACACACACATATATATACACTTAAAGTCAATTCTTTCTCTATCTTCCTCATACTTAAAACTCTATGTTTCTCATGCAGACGACATTCTTTTCAGGTACTGTGTCATCTATGAACTTTATCACAAATACTGCAACTTGCATGGAAGTGCCCCTTATGCCAGGCAAATCCCTCTAGTCATCTCAATGAAAATTCCCCCACATTTTGTCCACTTAGAGGACCAGAGAAATCATTTGGATCATCCACACACACTTGGTAGTATTTAGCTGCTACAGTCAGTACCAGAAAGCTAAGCAGAGAGCTAAACAAGCCAGCTTATATACAACAAAGTAGCATTGAATCAGGCAAGTATCCCATTCTTGCTGACTGTGAAATATAGACAAATGAAAAATGAGACCAAGGAAGTGAAAAATATTTCTACTCTGTACTGAACAAGGTAAAAGTCTTGATACAAGTTACCTGACATTGCCAGTAGGAAATGTAGATTTTGAGTTGTGTTTTTCTGCACTTCACATTTGTGATCTCATGTCAGCATATCGCAATTCAAACGCTCTTAAAAACCAATTACATGCTTAGACCGAGCTACGCTATGTTAGGAAAAATTTGCATGTACAAACTAACAGTATTGGCACAACAAAGGAAACATGAAACTTTATTTAATGCATGCTGCAAGTTATAAGATTTTTTTTCTTTTGCTGATTTTAAGTTTGTGCATGACTTTTTATTTTATCAGTTAAAATATTTTCTGATAAGACCGCATGCTACCTTTAGGTAAACCAATTTAATTCACTGATTTACATTAATCTGCACTGAGTTGGAGCAGAGGTAAACAGATATAAGCCCATGACATAGTAGGTCTGTTGTATCCTCGACTTGCCCTGATGCAAGACATTTCCTCATGATGTGCAGACAGCTCTGGACTTTTAAGGGGAAGGCACCCTTCAACAAGGCCAGATCGAGTCACAAGAATGTGACTACAGCTATCTGCAAACCTAAATGCCATTTTCTATCCTTTCATTTTCACTGAAGCTTTGAAGTAAATACGAAAAGAGCCAGAACTGAGCAAATTACCTGAGGACTGAAACATTTTTGACATAAGTCTCAAATGCAGTTCAAGCCTTTTATACCTGTTCTTCGTTGTTCTAGTTTTGTTTCATCTCAGAATGTGAGTGATGGCAGTGGTGATGGAAAGATTGGACAGCTGGCCTCTATTGCCTGTGTTGGATACAGACAGAAACACTGTGAGATGCCCTCTTTCAGGAGCCTCAGAGCCTGTGTGGCAGAAATATTTAACTATTTCTTTCTGAAGGAATTGTGGAACAGGAAGGATTCATTTCACATCCACTACTTTAGCACGTTCTCTATGCTAAAAGATTTCTTCTCTAAGTGAAAAGGCTGTAATTTCAAACCCAATTGCAAATAATGTGCTGAATTTGCTGTGCCAACATGACAAATTCTCAAATCCCCTTATGTTGTGCAATAGCCACACAGTCCATTCTTGTTGTAGTTACTATAATGTTATGATCATATTTTTAAAGAGTCCCATACCTTCTCTTGGGGTTCTCTCGGGGGCAGTTCCTCACAGCACTTGCTTCTTCTGGTTCTTCGGGGCTCCTCCAAGGCTCTCCCTGACACTGGCCAACTCACTCTCTTTTATCCCAGTTATCTTGACTAGTCACAGCTGCAGCCCAATTAAGGACATCACAGCTGCAGCCCATCAAGGATAACCAGCACGGCCATCTACACTACACCCTTACTGCCATAAGTCCCAGTAAAAAGTTGCTCAGCAATCTCAACTTTGACCCATTCACACAACATGGGAAGATGGTTATATCTTAAAAATTATGCACTAAGTCTAGGATAATGAAATTTGCAATGAAATCTGACTTAGAAGTCAAAGCAATTACTTATTCCAAGTATCATCCTCTAGAAAGCAGTTTTTAATGAATTCTGTTTCTCTACTACTTTACCAGTCTGTATTTTGCTTCAATTACCACCAACCATATGTCCTATGGCATAAGAATAAGGACTCCATCACAACACAAAAGGATGGAAGCAACACTGGACTCTCATATTTTCTGTCTCAGCACCTTTAAAATACCTAGAGTAAGGTAATTGGTCTAAGAAACCAATTTCTATTTCCCCTTTGCATCACTTACAGTTTGAAGCCAGAAAAAGAGCCTATCCACACTCCTGCTAGCACAGGCAAAATAGGAAAATACACTGAAAATTTATCAAATTGTTTATAAAACTTTGACTCATATTTAAACCACTACAGTTAAGGGCTTTTAATATCACCTATAAAATGTGAGCAAATATGTAACACTTGATGGATAGGGGAGTGTTTTTTCAACACTCTTACTTAGTAATTATATATCCTTCTAGAATAATAAAATAAAGTTGTAGATACATTATTGTATGCCATGCTAAATGTAGCAAGAATGGAGCTGTTCCACAAGAAAAGGCCACTGAAGAAGGCAGGACAGTGCCCTCAGTGTCAGGACAGAGTCCCAGGACCTGAGCAGGGCAGGGGTTGTGACTATCGAATACAGGCAAGGCCTGAGATCAGACCAGAAAGACCGTCCAGGAGGAGCAGGGACAAGAGAAGAGGAGACACAGATCTGCCCTTGGCTCAGGTAAGGGCTGAAGCCCAAGCCCATAATAGTCCCCAGGTTCTGGTAGGGGCTGGGCAATGTGGATTTTAGGTCTGTCTCCCTAAAACCTCAATGATTTTCAATCAGAGCATTGTTTACACTAATACTTAATAACCATAAAAGGCCAAAATATTTCACAGGTGAAAATAAGACAGATGTTAAGTATTGTTTGAAAAAAAAAATACCAGCAAAATCATCTCCTCTTTTTCTTATTCAAGTCATTCTGGATAATAAGAATTCCCAAAAAAAAAAAAAAATTGCAGCAACTATTCAGATCATAACACTAGTAAGTTATTGTGACACCTTTCTCTCCTGCTTCCTATTTTTAATGTAGTTCTGAAACTAAAAAGGCAGATGCACAATATTCAGCCTCAGTTTGCTAGTAAACAACATCTAGAGCATAAGAACTGATATTATATAAAGACAGCAGTGATAGACAGAAACTTAAAAGGAAACAGGATAAAAACCATAACTACACACAGAGGCCTCTTGCACAGTTGGCATCTAAGAGCTAGACTCAAACTTTTTAATGCAATCCAAATTCCTTCATTTCACAGTGATGCCAACACCTGACATGGTAGGCTTTAAGAGATTGTGATCAGTTCTTTTGTTCTTGCAGCACATTAATCTTACTTCAGAAAAGGTGTGGCTTTTTGGTTTTTTTGAAAGTCTGTGTTGACTATTTAATACTTATGTTCTATTGACAAAATAACTAACTTCATGTAGGAAGAATCTCTGTGCATAGTGTTCTTATTGCTTTTGAAATATCATCACCTCTGTGAGTTCTTAGACACCTGTATACTAGTAATAATACACAACAAGGCTACATGAAATTAAAAAAGATAGAAGGAAGCCCTGCTCCAAGGAATGTACAGTTGCTATACAAATGTAGGGCCAGCAAATGGGTAAAATACCAGATTAAAGGACTACACTGCCCCAGGAAATGAAGGAAGTTTTTCACTTAAAGAAGAAGAATAAGAGATATAAAAGCAGAAGAGGTTGTGTACTGCTTGTGCCAGATTCCCTGTGATATCTAACTTGAATTTTATTTTATTAGTGTTACTCTTAATATTAGCTGCATTATAATCTCTTCATACTCTGTTGCTTCTAACAGGGTTTGTCACTGCAAAATATTAAAGCAGGCTGTTTTATTATTAATTTTTAAACCATTTGCATTTATAGCTTCATAACCTATAAATGTAAAGCTCTCCATATGCCAGAGAGCTTTACCAAATTAATTTTAGCTTACCTGTAATATCTGAAGCATACACATGTTAAATCAGAGTCATAGGATGGTGAGGGTGAGAGGGTACATTGGAAGGTCATTTAGTCCAACCCCCCTGCAATGCTGCAATGACCAGGGACATCTTCAAGTAGATCAGGTTGTTCCAAACCTCTTCCAAGCTGACCTTGAATCTTTTCAAGAATGTAACACCTCTAGGCAACCTGTTCCATGGCTTCACCACTCTTGTTAGACAAGTCTTCTTCCTTATATCTAGTCTTCTCATCCCTATTTTAGTTTAAAAGCGTCACCCCTTGTCCTATTGCAACAGGCCGTCCTAAAATCATTTCTTATAAGTACTAAATCATTTTGTATAAGTACTTAATCATTTCTTTAAGTACTAAAAGGCCATAATCAGGTTTTCCCAAAGCCTTCTCTTCTACAGAGGTGCTCCTGCCCTTTGAGCACCTTCATGGCCCTCCCCTGGACCTGCACAAACAGGACTCCAGAGCAGAGAGGGAGAATCTCCTCCCAACCTGCTGGCCATGCTTTTGAGATGCAGCCCAGGGTAAGGCTGGCTCCCTAGGCTGTGAGTGCACACAACCAACTCATGTCCTGTTTTTCATTCACCAGCACCCCAAGTGCTTCTTCACAGATCTCTTCACAATTCTCATTTTCTGAGTGCTATACAGTGGAAATTAGAACCCAAATTCCCTAATTTTTGATCCTGGGATTGCAGTTCAAAAGTAGGCAATTCTGAACAAGTGGGATTTAGAAAAATTAATAAGAAAAATAATGTAGCATATGTTTGAAATTTGGACTGAGATCATTGTTCAGCTGACAATATTAGATGCTTTTTTCTCCAGTCTACCCATTGAGAACCATGGCTAGATAACACAATTTAGTTTCTTATGTGCCAATAAAAGACCTTTAAGTTATAATTTTTCATATTTCCTATAGCAAATTGTGTCATATCTTCTAGAGAATTATGGATGTCTTAATTTACCAGACATTGCAACTCCTATTTATGTTGAAGTCCAATCATGAGAGAAAGGGAGTAGATATGTGTTGGATCAAATTCCCTGGAGCAAAACAGACTTTCAAATATTGCATGGAAAAACAACCACACAAAGCCCTTTCTAGAGATGTAGGATTCCTAGCAACTGGGGCCCAGTATTCAAAAATAACTTGCCCCTCAAAACCAGGTAAGTAGATTTTTTCCTTATGAGAAGCCATATAGGACAGAGAAAAAAGGAAGGAAATGAAAGGATAGAGACTTACTGATAACATGTTTTGGGAAACAAATACTTTGTGGATTTCAGAAAGGCAAGTGGCAACACATTCAGATGAAGATTTGGCTAAGCCTGTTTTTTTAACTCAAGAGCGTGGCTTCATCGTGTCCTGGCTTTGGCCAGGATTGAGTTAATTTTCTTTCTAGAATCTGGCAAAGGGCTGTGTTTTGGGTTTAGGATGAAAAAAAATATTGATAAGACATTAGTGTTTCAGTTGTTGCCAAGTAGTGTTTATACAAGTCAAGGACTTTTAAGTGTCTCATGCTCTGAGGAGGTGCCCAAGAAGCCAAGAAGTAGCACAGCCAGGACAGGTGACCCAAATTACCCAAAGGGGTATTTCAAAGAGCAGAACAGAATGAATTGTAATTCCCAATGAGGGATATTTTTTACTGCTCAGGATGGAGAGAAAAGAAACAACTTAAAAGGGCATAAACACAGAATTTGCTCTTTCCTTCACCTCCTCCAATGGTTCTCTGTCTTCCTTCAAATACAAACACATCTGCCAGAGGCAGAAACCACCAGGAGCAAGTGATTCCTCCTGTCTTTGCCATACCTCCTCTGTGACAATGGCTAGATCCAGAAGCAAGTTACATGGAGAATATAACCAGGCACAAAGGCAGAAAGAGAAGAAAAAATATCTACATGCAGCTTAGGGCATAGATCTAGGACTTTCATGAGAAACCTAAAAGGGAAGCTAAACATTGTCATAGCAGCTCCTTTTCATCAATGAAACAAAGTAGTTAACTTATGCCATGAATTCTAGCTGAGTTTTGATTTACTGAATTGGCAGCACAATAAGTTCACCAATTCCTGGCAAGCCACTTATTTAATATACTTCAATAGCAGGATAAATAAAAGTACAAACTTATCATTCAGTGTATACAAAAACAGAGCAAAGCCAGCTCCAAAACATCTCTCCATATTGAATGGCCTTAAATCTGTTCCATTTCATCCACATTTCTTTCAGCAGAGACTAATCACTGACAACCCTGTAGCTTCTTTCCCTTTCTGTTCAAACATCTCTGGCAATTAACTAAACCTCTTTGCTTCTTTTTCCTTGCTTCATTGTCTTGCAGATGTCCTCATGCCCTCCAGCATTAAGTTTTCTTAGCTGCCTTCTTTTGATAACTTGATTTCACTTTCTAGATTCATTTTTTGCCATACCAGGTTATTCCTAACATTCAGTGTTGCTTATTGTGATACAACTAGTAACAAATATTTAGCTAAAACAGATTGAGAAATGCTATATTCCTGACCAAATGTTACTGACCTTTTAATTTTTCATATTTTCAATATGTTTACTGTTGGCTTGCTGTAGAGGAATATAGAAAATACAGGTAGATCTTCATTCTTTCTTAAGTAGGACTTAGGATTTCTTATGGAAGTTGTACTATATAAATCAGATTTTTCATTTTATCAGTTAAGGCTCAGCTCTTTCATACTTTCCATGCAACATACTGTCAAGTATTCATCAAGTGCTAAAGATAGCCAAAATGAGTGATCATAACTGCTAGTACGGACAAAAAAAAAAAAAAAAGCAGATAATTTGTTGTGACCAAAGGGAAGAGTTCAGGGTTTTCTTGCAAATTCTCTATGCATTCTCTTTTTTCTGGTCATGTCTTAACCACTTTTGTTTTTCTAGTCTGCCAGACTGTTAAAGCCAAAATGCTGAAGTTGGTAGTATGATAAAGCTGAATTGCCTATAGTCTTTTTCTCAATTAATTGAAAGATGATGTTTATAAAACAGATTTACAATTGGTAAATTATATATTTTACAGCATGCGCCATAAAACAGATGGGTCTGACTGGCACAGCTACAATTAGTGACAGTGGAGCATATGGTAAATCACTCAAACAGTGGCAACTCAAAACAGTCAATTCAACTAACCAGGGCCCTATTAAACCTTTTCAGACTGAAATTAGTGTTGCTAGCATTGCCATTAGCATTTGTAGCTAAATGCCAGATCTGCTGTTACATTTTCATGTCCTTGAAAGTAAAACTGCATTTATGGCCAAAGCTCAGAATGTAAATTTAAACATTCAAGGATTTGCTCAGTTAGTAGCTCTAATTTGATGAGCATTTCTCCTTCAAGCTCTATCCTGAACTTAGAGAGCTTCAGCTGTAAGTTCCTGTTAAACTGAATCTATGTGCTTAAAACACAGGCTTGGAAATTGCCCTTGTTTTAATGGATATCCTGTTTTTGAAACCTGATGTTTACTGAATAAGAATTTGCCTTGAATAGCTCTCAGTGAAGTTATCAGGCAAATCATGAAATACTTTTGCTGTTAGTTCCCGTTCAGCTTTGGAAACCTTGTCTCCATCTGTGAGCGGAGGGAGGGTGCAGAGTGCATTCTGGATTGTCCATGGGTGAATATTTTTGCGCCACCCCGAGGCTTTCAAAGGCTTAGCTTAACTTTTTTTGTCAAATAAAACTATTTTAATACTTGTAAGATCTTGAAGGAATGATGTTTTTAGGTAAAATAGATATGAAACTAAGTAATGTAAGGGCTACTCCAAAGAGGTCTTATTCCATGTTTCATTTCAAAATCTCTGTTTTCCTCTATTTTTCTTGAAATGGATGTAGTCTCCAGATTTTTATAATATATATTTGTAGTTATATCCATGATCTTAATTATGATACTGAGTCCAAACACAGAGAACATGCATGCCTTTCACCACTCATCAACATTAACCATACAGCACTGACATCAATAATAATTTCTATTCTTTGACTCACAAGGTATAATAATGCTGTAAAAATAAGAATGATACTGGTAACTGTGTACTGCTTCATCACAGACAATGAAGACTATTACAAAAATGCATGTTTACTGTAAAGCTCTGGCTCTAAATCTTTGAGATAATTACTTTGCCTTTAAGAGCATTGCAACAAATTGGGATTTTGTTCAATTTTAAATTTACCATTAACGACTGAGAAGGGATTGAATTTAACTAATAGGTTCATTAAATTTGGAGCTTTGAGGCTTGTTATTTCAAAAAAATCAAAAAGACAAGGTCTTGAGAAAGAAACTTTGCTAGTAACTGGTCAAACAACATTACCTGGCATGACAGGAAATCAGCATGTGGCAACAAGCCAACTTCTAAAGCTTTCATCAGCTGTTTTAATCACCAAAGATTATTATTCCAACTTTAAGAAGCTTATGTGATTTATCTTCGTGGGTCTGACAAAAGAAAGTCAGCAGTCATTCTAAGAGAGGCACTACTATTGTGCTCTGTGATATTTTAGACTGTCAGGAAGTAGTACAACGTACATGATACACTCTGTGTAATCCTTACATTCTTGATTGTATAAGCCTCAAGAAAAAAAGCTCTATGTGATGATGATCACATACTTAAGTGGGAAATTGAACATCATGCAAGACCAGTATTCCTCACATTTCTTCAATAAAATAAGTACATGTTAGTAAAATACAGAAGAATCTATGAAAGAATAATGTTCATTCTTTCTGTGAAAAGGTTCCCACAGTCATGTTTTCTTAGTGGACTGTTCATCCCTTTTCAGAAAGGGCTGCTGTAAAGGATTTATTTGTTAAGAAGCTTGTAAGAGAAATAACTAATGGACTTTTGGTGAAAACTAAATTAGAAGAAAAGTGAAGAAAGTCTGTCAGCTTTCACTGCTTCCCCTATTTTTATATCAACCACAGACACAACTTTCAAAAACATTGTAAAATCTGTAATTCAGTGACTGTGCACATCCATCTGGCCATTATTACAAAACTCCTACACCTCTACTAACAGAATACTGACTTTGATAGCAATGTCTTTTAGGGTATAGGTCTACCAACACCTTCACAACCTAGAAAGCAGACAACTCTTGCATCATGCCTTGTCAGATCAAATAGACTGAACACCAGAGCAAAGGGACCGCACACAAAGAGCTGCCTGTCAACACCTTGCCCTTTTTAGGCTGAAACGTCTGCAGATAAAACTCCTCTGTCACTCATAACTGAGAAAACAGCATACAGCAAAAACAAAAATCATATCAGACCATTGAGACTCAGTCTGTTTAATAGAGTAACAACATGAACAGGAACAGCTTAACTGAGAATCCATGACAGAGTAATATCTGCATTTTGAACTGAAGCGTTTGGCCTTTCCTCCTTCATTTCAGCTTCACACTTTTCCATCCTTGCTTGCCCTGCTCTGTTTACCTCCATCACACATTCGTTTTATTTCATTACCACTCTTAACTCCCCACAAAAAAACCTTCAGGCTGATGTTTCCTAGCATCATACTGCTCCATCTGTTCACCCATTATTACTCTTTCTAGATCAGTCTACATCTTGGTTCCATCAGAAATTATAGGATAGTGAGAGGAAGTGGAAACAGAGTGTGTTTAGATGTTTTCCATTTGATAAACACTGCTGCAATTCATATATATTGTACAGATTTGCCCATCTTTATGACTGTTGAAATATTTCTTCTCCTCTGTCGATTCCCTCTTTCACCTGTGGTTTAATCCCCTTTCATAAGGTGTTGGGGCACTGCTCACATACAGGAAGCTCAGCTCCAAAACTGATAGCTTGCATTTTCCACCTGTTCCACACACATGAATACAACCCCCTTAGCAGCAATTGCAGTCTAAAGTGAAACAGTGTATATAAAAATGTGCCCACACCAACAGGTAGAAGTCAAGGTAGTGACCAAAACAGTTCATATCTACTTTTTTTAATTGTTTGGCAGCAATATTAGGAACACTGTAGTCACCTATCACAAAAATCTCTGCATGTACACCTTACAAACCGTGAAAAAGAAGAATGGAAATTTGTGGACCCAATTTCTAAGTCACTTTAGTGAAGAGATTACCAGTAAAGAAAAGAGCTTTTTATGAAAAAACACAATCTATTTGTAGTTAAATTTCTGTAAATCTCACATGAAATCATTACCTTACCTGAAATTGTTCAGCATTTACACAATCTGGCATAATCTGTTGTTATGCATTTTCCTGAAAACTTTCCAACACGTTCAAACTTCAGCTTCAAATTGCAAAACTGAGCAGGAATAACCCTTGCTATTTTTCTCACAACCATTAGTGTTACTACCTTTGCATGTCTCATGGACATGGGGAGAGTAAAACAATATCAAACCTGACTAAATTCTTGGTCAATGGCAAGTGCAAATGTCAGAGCCTCCCCTTTGAACACTGCCAGTATTTGCAATTTCGTGTCTAATTGGCATTCACTATCCCTTTATGTCTCCTTGTTCCACTACAACAGTGAGGAGGCCTGAAATTGAGCTACAGATTAATTACGTATTTCTTATTTTTAAAAAACTTACTGGCTTCTATTTAATAAGAGAGTAAATAAATAACATTTATCCTGAGTGTTATTTTTAAATTATATAAGGTCTACAACTGCAGAATTAAGTTGCATTGACATATTGTTAACATCCTTTGTTTCATAGAATTTTCTTAAGATAGTCTGAGTTGAAAAAGCACAAATTCACATATAAAGGGAATTATAATATATATTTTAGGATATTAGAACTTAAAAACTTCTCATATACACCAATGTATGACACATTGTTTTCTCTGTGTTTGTATCAGATTTCTCACAACCAAAATCATCTAGGATTACCATTAAACATGTACATGTTTTTAAAGGAGGCTAATCTTACTTCAGTTTGAAGTAGATAGGGTTGGACATTGAAGTCTGCATGAATAGTCTGTTTCCTATTAGGACTCCTGCAAGCTACCTGTCCTCTGAGGCTCTGATTTTGCAGCTGTCATCTTTCCCAGCATTTGGGCAATGAAGGAATCTTTTGTTCTGCTGAAAAGTGGTGCATTGTTCCCTGCTCAGGTGCCCAGAATAAAACATATATGGCAGTACAACAAGCTTCTCTCCAGACTGGCATGAGGTTGGGTTTTTTCCTTTCCCTGGTGGAAGATTTTTCACGGAATTAAACTTTTCTTGCTCAGGTGCAGAAAAATTGCAACTTCCTATTTAAGGTCTTCAAATAATGCAATTTAAAAATATTTTGAAATCTATATTGTTTAAGTGTGTAAGACATACCTAGTTCCTTTACAAATATAACAGTAAATCAAATGGTTTTATTTTGCTTTCTGCATTCCCACAAAAACATCCAGGTAATTTCCATACATTTCCAAAACACTATTCATCTGTTTTTCTTTATTCCAGCACCTAATGAGAAAGCCCAACACTCGTTTCCCTTGGCTTGATCCCCTCTAACTGCTGCAGGAAAGGCTTTCATAATTACTTTTGCCCATTTTATATACTCTCTTGATCACCTCTGCCTCATCACCTCTAATTCCTATGGGTGGTGGGAGAAATTCCCTGTGAAGCACATTCTGTCATTAATTTCTATACAAGGCAGGAAAACCCTTTAGAAAGGGACAAACATTTCTCTGCTCTGAAGAACAACTGTCTTCATTCTCAAGGGGAGGAAAATATCCAGCCACAGGTATAATAAGTTAATAAATGAGAGCTCAAGGTGATGAGAATCTGTAACTCACAGACAATAAGTCTGCGTTGGTATATTTGTATATTAGCATTCATTATAAATGCCCCTTCAATGTAAAGCTTTTCATTTTCCTCAGTTAACATGCTTTTATTTCCACCAGAGTTGTCTCAGACCACATAAAATGGATCCCTTTAGGTGAACTAGGATATATGCACCTTGATAATGCCAACATAAACTTGGGTCAGAGTGCTCTAACCACAAATTGGCATAGAGACATGGGGACCAGACTAGACCTAGCCTGAAACAAAACGTTCTAAACGTGCACAACATGGGTTGGGGGTGCTGAGACACAATTGGTTTCTTTCTAGAACTGTTTCTGTTTTGCTGCTTATTACTCCAGACATAGCGTGAGAAAAGCAGGCAACAAATAGGCCAAGTGTAGTTGCAGCAAAAAATGTTGCAAATCATTTGATGAAACTGTGAATGCCACACAACTACTGAAGCAGAAATCCATTACCCCTCAAAAATACAATAATCAGGAAGAGAGTTAAGGATAAACCATCTTTATTTCTAGTCTGTCTGGGTGTTCCTTTCTACTGAAAGACTCAGTTATTCTTGTTGTCATTTTAATTAAAACGGACCCTTGTGAAAACACTTAGAGTCTTTTAAAATCAGGAACTCATTATAAAGCAAATATCTACGTACACCCATCTCAAAGCCTTACCTGATCACAGGACTCCTTATACAAGCACTGCCATGGGATATACTGTATCAACCTGAAACACAACTCTCAAAAGTCGAGGGACACCTCCCACACTGCAGAAAGAAATCAGAAGGAACACAAAGCATGTGAGTGATGCATACAGTACTAAGCTCTTTATCTAATTTACATCCTTCTGAACTCCACCCATACAGATGTGTATGCTCTGAATTAAAGGGCATAGCATGCAAAAGCACTTGTGATGTAAGTTGTGGTTAAATACAAACTATCAGCTGGGTTCCTAAATACTAAATAAAATGAAATAAATCACATTTAATGCAATATACTCTGAACATAATATTAACCTCTGTGTCAGAAGAATGTGGTGAGGTTCTTAAAGGTTATTGCATGTATTTCTTAGCTGCAGGCTGAGCATAAGTTCCTGCTCGTCACTGCTTTGCCTGTTTTGTAGCAGAGGATGGTACAATGCATGGTGTGTAATGCTATCAGCTCAGAGCACCAGTGTACTCATCTTGACCTCAGCCACATGAGAAACAGAAGGTAGACAGAGGTCATTAGGTAGTTGAGGCTAGCAGTCACTGCTAGCAATATTTAGTATTTGATTATCCTGTTTATCCTGACAAGCTAGAGAGGCTATAAAATGTGGTTATCATGAAAGCACTTTTGAAAGATGCTTTCTGAACTTATGATGATTAGCTTTATTTACCAGCAAACATAGATACAATTTATAAAACTTTCACAGTTCTGTGAAGCGATAAATGGCTTCTGCATCTGTTACATTAATTAAAGTCCTTAGATAGCTGCAGCTACTCAAGCTCTGCTATGGAGTCCTCTGTGGAACATTTCAATAACAAACAGTCTCAGTGAAGAACCTTCCTGTGTTATCCTACAGTGATCATGTAGTTAGAAGTACAATGGTTTTACTTGCAGGGTACTTATTTCCCATCCTCTTCCTATTGTTTTCCAAAAAACTGATTACCCATGCAAACTGCTACATATTTTTTCCTGCCTGACTGCTGCTGTTTTTTGCCAGTTTGGAAACTGCCTAATGTTAGATTTGCTTATTGCTGGATTTGCTTATTTTTGATGCCTGACCTACAGGTGCTCAGAAGGTTTTCTATTGCAATTAGTAGATTTATCTTTTAACTCATTTAATGCTAACACTAACTAATTCTTCTTATCAAATACCACATTACATATTTCAGATAATGAATTTTGTAAAGCTCATTAACATACTGAAAACACAAAGCTAGCAAGATCAGCCACAACCATACATGGGAATGGTAGGTGGAACAAAAATTCTCCTTCAGCTGTAGAAAAAAGATAATCCTCTGCTAATAGATTTTAGGAGAAAATTACTAAATATTACTAAATACAGGCTTTTAGTAATCCTGCCTGATAGTGTTTCTTTTGTAATTCACCATCTGAATGGATAAAACAGCCCCTCATGGAGCCTTTCTTCTTGGCATCTGACTGTTACATATCTACAGGGTGAAAAGCAGACTAGTTAGACTGTCACCTCTGGCACACACTATTTTCACTCCAGATCTAGTGAATGAAATGTAGAGAAATGAATTTGTCTTCTGCTGATTAGGAGCAAGAAGTCTATGATGTGAGGTATGAGAGAACCAATCTTTCTTGCAGTTTTGGCTGTCAGAGAATGCAGATTCAAACTTAATGAAATCCAATCTCATGGTCACCAAAAAGGGATTTCTGCTCCTCATTTCTGTCTCCACTAGTGTGCTCCAGCCCATTCCTTTGCATCAGTGACTGTGTGGCTTCAGGATGTCTCAGCTCAACTGACTGATTTGATAGAAATCAACTGATAAATTTCATAAACTGATAAATCAACATCTGGAACAAACCACTAAAAAACTTGGCTTTCTGTCAGCAAGTAATTCATCCCATGAACATGACTCCAATGAATTGATTCATATTGATACAGATGGCAAACATCAAAGATGTGCCCTTCTGAAACTGCTGTAGAGAGTGAGGTATCAATATGTGGCTAGCAATAAGAAAAAGACACCAGTTTGGAAGAATAGCAGATAATCAATTGACTTTTGAAGACACTGCAGGGTGATTTTAGTGAAAAGTGATTTTAGTATGATGAACTTACATTCTCAGTTTGCAAGGTAATGCAAATAAAACATTTATTATCTATTTTTGCCAAGATAATAAATGTCAAAAAAAATTGCAAGGTAATATGAAAAAATGTTTTTAAAATTGTTTGTACCTAAACTGGTAATGGCTACAAGTCTTACTCTTGTAATTTCCTAGGGTGCTTGTAGCATCCTTGAATAAGAAGGCCCTATTGATGTTTGAAAGAAAGCTCCGTTCATCTAACCATTATTTATTCCAAGAAATTTAATAAGTGCTAAATATACACAGAAAACTAGCTGCTATAAAGCTCAGGAAATTACCACACTTTATTTTTACAGAGACTGGTGATGGGTATCTCTTTATTTTTCATTAATATTTTGCATCTCGTCTTTCAACATTTGAATTTTCCAAAAGAGATACAACACTTTGTAAAACACATTTCCAAAAAAATCATCAGTTTTTTTTTTTTCTCTTGATTTGTTGACATTATTTTTCTGCACTGGATATTCCTTATCAGTTATTTCTTTAATATTTTGGAGGGAGGATTGGGACACTGTTTAAATTTAGTTCGTAATCAGAGAAAAAACTGGTTGCACGAACAGCAGCAAAATAGTTTGGCACTTGTTCTTCAAAGTCTTGAATTTTCAAGAAGAGACTTTTCCAAATACACAAAAAGATCAGCTTTCAATAGAAAATCAATACAACATGAACAAGATGAGAAATACATAACTTAGACCAAATCTACAGTTAAATTAGTTCTTTTGCAAGCATCTGCCCATACTTGCCACTAAAATATAGATGAAACACAGTCTTCCAAGGACAATTATTACTCTTCAAGAGCACCCTTTGGCAAAAGGACCAGAACTGGAGTTTGTACTACACTAATTTTCTCATTTTAGCGACATATTTTTTAAGCTTATTGATTTCCCATATAATTTTTTTTCCACTATCTGCTGCAAGTCATCCCAGTTCTGGCATTTATCCATCCATCCAGGCAATTGAAGGACAGTGATGTCTCTGCAAACATTCAGCTTTTTAGCTTTTTTCTCTGTACTAGTCAAATATACTGTAATAGTTACTTCTGTGATAATCTGTGCATCTGCATGACATAGGTTTGTATTTCTTTTAAAAAGCAAATAAATATCAAGAAATGCAAACAGATTGAATGGATTTTCTTTACAACAGACAACATGCCATGAATCAGGAAGAAAGTCAGCCATAAAATTTGCTCCATTACACCTACCACCTAAACATATTTCCATTATGGCCTGCAATTATTGTTTCACCCTTCATACTGAAACTCAATGTGATGGAGATTTTAAGTACTCTGAAAGTGTGTTTATATTATCAGCCTTTTCAGCATAGGATTTAGACAGACAAAATTTTAATAGTGTTACTGTTACCTCTATTCACCTTAATTTTTAACTCACATGATTCATCCTTATAACCTAATGTGGCATTGAACATTTGACAAGATGGTAATCCAATATTTAAAGGTCAAGACTAAGTACTTCAGAACATTAATTTCCACTAGAAAGTATGCATATTTTTAAGATCAAACTATAGCTTTTTTTCAGCTATTGTTTATTTCTACTGAGAAAAAATATTTTTAAACACTTTATTAAAAACCATACATACTAATTTATAGAGTATGTGCCCTCACAGGAATATAATCCTATTTATAAATCCCCTGGAAAGACAGTGACAATTTTAGCCTTCAATATTTGTGATTTTGTCTACAAAATTAAACCAGGGAAAACAGAGATATTGGATACAGAAATGCCACTTCAATTGGACTATTCTTACATCCTGAGAAGCTTTCAGTTATAATAAGGAAATAGTATTAATTCATTTTACAGGAAAAAAAAGGCACATTTCAGCCCAAGAAAGAAGTAAAAAGAAGAGAAAAGATGGCTTCTGGCAAATTGTACCCTGGCCACATTTTCTAGCTTTATCGCTAATATGTGATTGATCTGAAAATATTTCTGATTAGACCCATGGGCAAAAGCATATTTCTTTCAACTCTTGCACAGTCACATGAACATCATTCTGCATTTTGCAGCCTTCAGGTGATACACTTTGTTCTTCTAGGCTAAAAGGCTCAAGAATATCCAGAAGGGCGTGAATCAATGTCTGTACCTTGACCAGTAGAAAAACATCTTTGTAAGAAAAGCTACATTCACATGCTCAATGCAGAGAAGAAACAACATATGCTGACCACTTTGTTTCTTTCATTCATTTTACTATCAAACTGGGCTTTTAATTTGCATACAATCTTCTGGACTAAACATTCACCTTATTTGCTTCTTCAGCTTTTAAGAAGAAGCAAATCACTTTTCTATCAGAAACGGCTTACAAGAAAGGAAATACTGCTGCAATGCTAATCGTTTGGCTAAGCTCTGATGTTTTACACCCCCTTCCTTTGAAGAGAAATATATGTAAATCTACTGAAGACTTAGTGTTGTCAGTTTTGAGGTTAATAAGTTTTTTTGTATCCCTATCCACTTGCAGTTTGCCTCCATTTCAAATGTTGGCAGGTAAATTTTGTGCATCTCAAGAGTTTTGCACTGCCAGGGCTTTAGCTTAAGCTCCTGTACTGTCTAAATGGTTAACCATCCTTCTTGGATCTCTGTGAGGCCCTGTCAGGTGGAAGTTTCCTTAAATCTTCAAGCATATTTGGGCTCTGTTTGGCTTTACAGCAACTTCACCAGTGAGTGTACACATGTCCCCTTTCTTCACAGAAATACTTGCAGAGTTAAAGGTAAAAGTAGAAAAACCTATAGCTTACCTCTCCTACGTAATGTAACACTTCCCATAAAGAAAATATTAATCCTTCTTGCAAAAATATAAAAATTGCCTTCACTCACAAACACTCAAGGAAATAGCATCACTTTTATTATTGTAGCAATAACACAAAGAAAGAAGTCTAGCTTTATTTATTTTTCTAACCTCCTTAGACAGACTAATAGAGAAAGCAACTATTCCAATTTGGAGACTTTTCGGGTCTTACTCTTTTTTGTGCAATAATTTTGGAAATGCAAGACAGCATTAAAGAGTATATGTACTAATTGTAGGATTACAGTTTACAAGCTACTGTATTTCTACTGTATTATTGCCAGTGGAAGTGAATTTTTTCCCTTAAGTTGTAGATTTTCTCATTCTCTCTGTTTTCTGGAGGTACTTTTTACACACACTACTATCACATGGATAAATACTTTTAGTCAGGTTTCAGCAGTATATTTCTGCTTATCTGCTTTCATTTTGTTGTGTCAATGGGCTCTTATGTTTTCTCACTTTTCCATTATCCTTTTCCAAGTTTTCACAATTCATTGAACAACAATAAGAAATAACAGATTCCTACAGGACAGAAAGGAGATAGTAGTATTACCTCCAATTCATGTGTTGATGCTTTTCCACATTTCTGCCTTTAAAAGATATGGCCACAGTAATCAAACCGGAGGAATTTAATTTGCTTTCCTCTCTAAAACTGACCACTAACAGCTGCTTAACAAGAATATAAAGTTGTGGATACTTATAGAATAAGTTTTGCAGAGAAAATCTCCACACCAGGTTCACGAATATGTGTTAAAATCCACCTGGAGGAGTTTCTGGATAACAAATTACAGAATATTTCAGATTTACAGTAACAAACAAACCTTTTTCCAGCCCCTCAGAGATTTGCTTTCATTCAAAACAATGGTTCTGTTGCTAAACTCAAATATAAAATAAAATTACTGTCTGACTCATAATTTGTGATCTGTGAAGATACAAGCGTTTTTAATTAAGCCAAAATCACCTGTTGCTTCAAATTTTACCTTTCATTCTCAATTTCCACTCCACAAATACAAAAGCAGCTATGGATTTGAAATAATTCTCCAGAGATAAATGAACAATCCAAGTATTTTTCCTCTCTTTCAAAAGAACATGCCTATGAGAAGAATTTAGTGGTTCTTTAGCAGCTCTTTAATTATGCAAGATAATATTTATGTAGGAAATTGAGCCATTCTGTGGTTGAATTTTCCATGAGACTGGGCTGAGGAGTGTACTGGTTCTGGCCAGGATGAAGTTCATTTTCTTCACAGTAGTCCATATGGTGCTGTGTTTGTACTGATTATTGCCTACTGCACAGGATATGCTCTAATCACTCTGATCTCTATCAGTTAGAGTTTGCAGGCTGAGGTTTATGAAACAGAATTTACAATGAAGACATCATCATGGGAGTAGTTACAAATGTACTTCTACCCACACAGTGTTCATCATTGAGCAGAGTCCAAATAACTGATTCTGACTTCTGATTTAGATGCTGCAGAAAAGGTGGTGGAAGGGAATGCTGCTGACCTTGTGAGCCTGAGCTTTAATGCATTGGCAAAGAATATTGGCATATGGTCAAAAGTGCTAAAAATAGAAACATTTATGCTGCAATAAAAAGAAAAGCTGCCTTTTGTTTTAGCAGCTAATGGTATTTCTATGGATTTTACACTACAACGTTGTTTTTCTATACCAGAGAAACATTCATGAACATAAACATACCACAAGCTCCAAAGTTAATTGTCTACAATCATAGGTGAAATCTAAATCTCTTTCAAACAAACTTATTCTGAAATTTCTCTGTTCCTAAATGTTATGGTAATTTTTACTAGTGTTCTCTGCCTAGCTCTTTTCAAAACACTGGTTTGTATGTGAACTATTTAGCTTCCCTTTCATTTCCTTTGGCTTGCTAATTTGTACATACAGTTTTTTAAAACCCTGCCTATTTCTCTTACAATCCATGGGAACTTTTGCAGAAAAAGAAAGTGAAGGTTAATTGGTATGATTCCATTTCCTGGGCTGCTCTTTCATGTCACCAGGAAATTACTAGGGCTTATGCAACAAAAGCCAGGTAAGAACTGTTACTCCGTTTCAAAAGGAATGGCATTTGTACACCATGACCCAAGTCAAAAGGTTTACATTCATTTTCCTTGTTAGTAAAACAATTCACGCTACTCTATTATTCTACTGGTATTCACATACCATTTTCACACCTTTAAATGACCATCATCTCTCTAATCACTGCAGATTAGGAGCTGTTCTGCAAACTTAGGAAAGGAGCTCCCTGCACTTGCCCAGCTGCAGATGCCAGTCAGGGAGCTTGAGGCCAACAGCGGCGCCAGGAGCCCGGGAGGAAGGGGAGCAAGCTCCATGCCGGCCCCCAGCTCCCCTTCCCACGGCTCCAAAGGAGCTGGAGCCGGCTCCAGGGCACAGTGCCAGCATTGCTGCCTCCAGGACAGGGAGCTGGGGCCCACCATGGCACCTGGCTGGCTGGGCAGGGCAGCGCTCTGGGTGCTGGAGACAGGCGCTGGCAAAGCACAGAGGTTGATGAGTTTCTTCACTGAATATCTAAGTGCCTGAGGAAATTTTCTGCAAATCACAGGATGAAATCCCCAGAAGAGAAGCAGGATAGCCCAGGCCATGGATACACACACATTGCTTTATGTCCTCAGTGTGGGGTTTGCCTCTACAGCCAAACTGTGGGGGAGACAGTATTACACCTGTGTGTCATTCAGCTGCCTAGTGAAGTCAATTTTTACACTTTTAATTTTACATGGATTTATTACTCTGTTAATCTTTTTTTTTTTTCAAATTTTGAACTGTGATATGATCTCATCACATTTTTCCATGCCTATTACTTAGTTTGGGAATACTTACATTGAAGAGATCTCAGATACATCGTTTTA